>JAJAGP010001655.1:0-171337 GCA_025084515.1 Ancistrus triradiatus | reverse complement strand
GATAAGGTTCTTATGCTGGAATGCAGTGTTTTCCTTTCTCCAAACATAACGCTTTTCTTTTAAACCAAAAAGTTCTATTTTGGTCTCATCTGTCCACAAAACATTCTTCCAATGGCCTTCTGGCTCGTCCACGTGATCTTTAGCAAACTGCAGACGAGCAGCAATGTTCTTTTTGGAGAGCAGTGGCTTTCTCCTTGCAGCCCTGCCATGCACACCATTGTTGTTCAGTGTTCTTCTGATGGTGGACTCATGAATATTAACATTAGCCAATGTGAGAGAGGCCTTCAGTTGCTTAGAAGTTACCCTGGGGTCCTTTGTGACTCTCTACAACCTCTCTCTCTGCTTAAAACTCATCTTTTTTTCCTCAGCATTTTCATTCCTCATTTACTGTATGTGTGTAATTTTTGCTATCAATTTAAAGCGACCTTGGGTGTTGTGAAAGGTGCTATATAAATGTAATGTATTATTATTATTATTATTATTATTATTATTATTGCCAACTATTAAATGCCTTGCTCGTAATCTTTGTTGGTCGGCCACTCCTGGGGAGGGAAACGATGGTCTTGCATTTCCTTTTTTTGACTGTCTATCTGACTGTGGATTGGTGGAGTCCAAACTTTTTAGAGATGGTTCTGTAACCTTTTCCAGGGTGATGAGCATCAACAACTCTGTCTGAGCTCCTCAGAAATCTCCTTTGTTCGTGCCATGATACACTTCCACAAACAGACTTTGATAGATCCCTGTTCTTTAAATAAAACAGGGTGCCCACTCACACCTGATTGGCATCCCATTGATTGAAAACACCTGACTAATTTCACCTGCAAATTACCTGCTAATCCTAGAGGGTCACATACTTTTGCCACTCACTAATATGTAATATTGGATCATTTTCCTTAATAAATAAATGACCAAGTACAATATTTTTGTCTCATTTGTGTAACTGGGTTCTCTTTATCTACTTTTATGACTTGTGGGAAAATCAGATGATGTTTTAGGTCATATTTATGCACATACATAGAAAATTATAAAGGGTTCACAAACTTTCAAACACCACTGTATTTTATAAAGTTTACATTAATATCACTCTGCATCATATTACTCAACTAGGAAGATGGAACAAACATGCATTATATCTTTTTAAGTGATCATACTAATTAAAAAAATAAGCAAGTGAACCCAGAAACAATATTAAATTATTTGAATAAGGTAAGATAAGATTTCGTTATTTAAAACTTTGGCAGTAACGTTTTGCTTAGCCAAATATAAATGAGTTGCTTCGTCACCGTCTTGAGTTTCATTACAGTTACAGTAGATTACTCGGGTAAGCTGGTTATCAGCAGTTTATCAGCCTGAAAATGCCCTAATAATTCTTTATCTCTTTATAATGCCTTACAATGACCTCCATAAAAGCGCATGAATGTAATGATAAAGCAATGCTGAAATTGGAATAAATCTCACGTAGCTAAAACCAAAAAAAAATTTTCACCATGTATTACAAAAACGTTCACTTAACATAAATCTGTTGAGAAGTTCAAGGACACTTCAGACAGTTACTTTAGGTTAAAGACTAAACAAAGCTGGAAAGATCGAGGGTAATTTAGTCACCTGCACAGGTGTGAAGTCGACCTCGGGGTCTTTATTAACGTTAGCATTTAGAGAGTTCTAGAAACCGGTTAACATTTAAGCCACCGGTTTTAGAATGAACATATTTCTCTCTCAAATTGAGTGCATGGTTCTAAAAATGACCTTAGACGGAGGCCTAGAATTCCACACCCTGACCTGTAGTTATTTCCACTCTCACTCTCAGTCCTTCCTACTGACCCCGCTGCTCACCTGGGGGTCTAGAGTATATCCCCGAATCATGGGGCACAGATAAAGGTGCTCTCTCGATGAGACGTCGGTCCTTGCAGGGTCCCCCAAGTGCACCGCCCCTACTGTCAGTGCTGTTACAGCCATCTTAGAAGTCATGTTTTGTTTTGATTCTATATTTGATTTAGAGAGCTGCACTTTCCCTCTGCCCTGGTTCAGATCCTGAGTTGTGTATTTTGTGGATCTCATTCTGAGCATTCACTGGAACATTAAAGTCCTCAAGCTGTTCCACGCAAAACAAAGACTTTCTAGGAAATGCAGCAGTGAAGTGTACAGACACTTAACACCTTTTATATTAGCTACTAAACAGACCAGGAGCTATGCAAATTAAAGCATGGGTCAGGGGTTTTATCGCTTTTAAGTGTTTTATTTGACACTTCTGTTAAACTATATCCACGTTTTATGTGATCTCTGACATTCTGATGTATATGCTCCCGTAACGTCTGCTTAAAGACTTACTGCTTTTTAATGCTGAAGAATAAAAGAATGTATTACGGATTTTCTGAATTTTTTCTAATCTTTGTTTGTAGTAGAAAGTCTGAATCAACAACAGAGTTTATTTTCTCTTCTGAATTTAGTTCTTACATCGAGGATAACATGTACTTTATGTGGTCATTGGGGAAACCGTATTTATTTTTATTTGTCTTTATAAATATCCAGTACCACAGTGGCAAGGAAACTCCCTTAATGTTATAAGGAAGAAACTCTGGGAGACTCGAAGAGACCCGGCCTGCTTGGGCAGCCTAGATGCTGTATGTACAAATTAAACTCAATTACTTAAATAATAAATTTATAATAAATAGTTTAATTGTACAGAAGCTAAACAGAATAATTAACAGAGTATAATAAACGACAACAAAACAGAGAATTTAAAACTATAGGAAATACAAAAGTATATTTAATAAATAAAATATTATAAAAGAAAATATAATACTAAAGAAAAACAGTATATTTCATAAATAAAATAAACATAATAAAAAAGAAAATAAAACAATGGAATATAATACAACAGTATACTTAATAAACAAAATAAATATTATAGAGAAAATTAAACTATAGAATATAATAGAAGAGAAAATTTAATAAATTAAAAATGTTATAAAAAAAAGAATATAAAACTATAGAATAACAGTATATTTAATAAATAAAATAAATATAATAAAATAGAGAATTTAAAACTATAGAATATAACAATGTATTTAATAACTAAAAAAGAACTACTATAAAATAGAAAATATGTAAGTTAGGCATAAAATAGCTGTAAATAATAATGTTTTGTTGTAAATAAATATTATTTAACTTCAAATGCCAAGCTTTAGCTTGCCTTTTGAAAAGATTTTATTTTTCATGCTGCTTATGAACTCAATATACTTTTTAAACTAATTATACTTTTGCATGAAATATAACGTATTATAATTGTAAATTTGATGAACATTTAAACTGCTGCTTTAGGAAGCTGCACGGCTAAATCTTATAGGTGAATAAAATACTGTGTTTTTTGGCAGCAGAAGTGCAAGAGTCTCACAGTGTGTGTGTGTGTGTGTGTGTGTGTGTGTGTGTGTGTGTGAGATGCAGCACTGGATCAGATACACTATCATCACTACAGAGTGATTAAAACAGGACTGGTGCATTACCTCGTCTCTGAGCTCTGGAAGAAGCTGCTTACACGACTCAGTATGTTATGGAATCAAAGTGCACATAGATCTCCACCCCTGGGGGGGGGAATGGGTGGGGGGAGCTTGATTTTTGTGTACAGGTAAACATTAAACAAACTTGGTATACACCTTATTAAATGGACAGGCTGGTCCAGAGGCCAGAAAAACCGAAACGACATGAGAGAGCAGCACCATGATCGTTAAATGTTCTTTTTGGGTCCTTGCTGAAAAAATTACATAGTGTGTGTGTTAGTGTGTGTGTTAGTGTGTGTGTGAGAAAGAGTGAGATAACTGAAACACTGCTGTAGCAGGTAAGTTCCTTACTTAAATTCACAAAATCTTAAAAGTTACTCCATCTGGAGCAAAGAAACTGTTTATTAAATTTAACTTGTAACAAATCTAAGGGCAGAGATGAACTTTTTATTTATATAAAAATTTGTTTTTTTAGATAAATCAGTTTTTGTTTAAGGTGATTATAACAAAACTTACATAAAGTCATTGTTTATTGGTGAATCTTGTAAACAAAACAATAAATACAGTAATGGAAAGCAATAATGATGATGTATCACGACTAATAGTTTTACTTTTGGTGCCTGCTTTGGACGAATCACAGCATTATTACATCAATAGTATCATTTTATTCAATAACAGGATATCACTAGTTCATTTTATCTAATAAATATCTGACTAATTTAAAAAATAAAATAAAATAAAAATTCCCTTAGTTGGTTTGAAATAATTTCTCTATGTAACGCATTTGTTTATGCTGTATGGGTCATTCCCGCACCTTCAGGATTTAAATCCAGTCATATTAACCCTGATTATTGTTTAAAACAGTACATACTTTTGTTTGTTACGTACCCTGACGTTTATGAGCGGGATTTGAATAATAAATAGTTTACACTATTACTGTATGTATTTGCATGTGGTCTGATATTTGATTGTTAAATTCATAAGCCTTATTCAACCATATTTAATAATAAACAAAACATAATACATTAAAGTAAGTAAATGCACGGATCCACAGCTTGTCAATTTCTAGTAATAAGTAACATTTAAAGTACAATAAATAACATTTTAATAACAAAAACAGGCCAGTGCAGCTCAACACTCACTATCCAAATCGCCCTATAACAAATGATTTGTATGAAACAATAAACACCCTCCACTTTGTTTTATTTAATGGATATTTTAGTGTTTAGCAGTAGAAACATCCACTGTGACACAATGCATGTGATCAATTCACCACTAACAATCATGATCTGAACCAGGGTTCGACTCTACACGTCGTTAACCACAGTAACCGAGCATCAGCTTTATATTTAATTCTACTGTTAGCACGGCTTTTTAAAACCTCTGTATGTTTATGTTTTCTTTATTTCCCAGATCGTTGTCCCTGTATTTTAAAAATGACACGCTCCCTGGGCCAGATGTTCCGAGACCGCCTGGCTAAGCGGCGCATCAACAAAAACCGCTTGGTGGCTAAGGACGGGCACTGTAACATTGAATTTGGGAACGTGCGATACAGCAGCCGCTTCGCTTACATGCAGGACTTCTGGACCACGTTCGTGGAGATCCGCTGGCGCTACATCCTGTTGTTGTTCGTGGCCTCCTTCACCCTCAGCTGGTTTATTTTTGGACTCATCTGGTACTGGATCGCCCGGAACAACGGCGACCTCTGGTGGCAGGATCCTCCCTCAGACCACAAGCCGTGCATTTATAACGTGTTTGGTCTCACCACGGCCTTCCTGTACTCGCTGGAGACCCAGGTGACCATCGGGTACGGTTTGAGGGTCCTGAGTCCGTTCTGCCCCGGCGCCGTGGCCCTGATCGTCATTCAGACCATCATCGGCTTACTTATTAACTCCTTCTGGTGCGGACTGCTCATGGCCAAAATCACGCTACCCAAGCGGAGAGCCAAGACCATCACCTTCAGCAAAACAGCCGTCATTTGCCCCAAAAATGGTGCCATGTGTTTGCAGATCCGAGCCGCCAACCTGCGGAAAACCTTACTGATAGGAAGCCAGATCTACGGGAAGATGCTCCGGACCACAGTTACACCTGAAGGCGAGACCATCATCCTGGACCAAATCAACATCGATTTCATGGTGGACGCCGGAAAAGACAATCTGTTCTTTGTTTGCCCTTTGACTCTGTATCACGTAATAGACAAATCGAGTCCTTTTTTTAAGCTGGCCGTGGACACGCTCTTCCAGCAGGAGTTTGAGCTGGTGGTTTTCCTCGACGGCACAGACGAGTCGACCAGCTCCTCGTGCCAAGTCCGGACTTCCTACATCCCTCAGGAGGTCAGGTGGGGCTACAAGTTCCTCCCCATCATCTCCCGCAGCAAGGAAGGTAAATACCGCGTCGACTTCTCCAATTTTGACAGAGTGGAGCCCGTCCCGACCCCTCACTGCGTCCACTGCTTCTACGACATCGACCACCACAGCCTGAGAAATGGCATCGATAACCCCGGGTTTGAAGTGATCGAAATCACCGAGCAAAATGTCAGCGCTACTTCCATGTGAGACGCAGATCTGGATTCACGACCAGACTACACTTGCACTTTTGTTCAGAGCACAGAGTTCAGTTTGAATCGGTTAGGATTTCTGTTTATCATTCGGGTGCTTAGACGGTGCTTAGTCAGTAGAATCAGGAACAAAAATATTACAACAGTAGGACAGTTTAGGAACAAACACACCACACACACACACACAGGACAGGGTGTGTTAGGCACGGGTAAGAAAGTAAGAATTCCTGTACGCCGAACATAACGTCATAATACAATTTCCACGCTTTCAAACCCCCATTTAAATCGGTTATCACTTTTAAAACACTTAAGAAGAAATCAGGTCAGTGTTACAGCCTGTGCAGCTACAAACACAGTTCTCTCTAAAGCTGTCTCGTACGTGACACGTTAATTTCTTTAACCAACATTAACCCAATTTAAGAACTATAATATTTGCAAATCTAAACCATGTTTGTTTCTTCAGGACAGCACTCACAGCATCAGGATTTTTAAATAAACAAAGCCCAGATCTTATTTATTCAGCCTCCGATTTAGGATTCTGGGCTGACAGATATGGAAACGGATGTATTATTTTATTGCTGTAGCCCACATGCCTCAAGGTTAGCTGTATGTTTAGAGATGCTTTGCTGATCACCACGGTTGTAAGGAGTTTTCTTCCAAGTTGCTTTTAGTCCAGCTTGATCAAGCTTCGTTTTTCTTTCACTTCTCCCAGCGTGGAACTGTGGTGGCCTACAGAGAGCTTAAGGTTCTGGATTATGGAGCTGAAGGTCCAGGGTTCAAATCCCACCTCTGCCACTGAGCAAGGCCCTTAACCCACAATTGCTTAGATTGTAAGGTTGTATGAACTGTAAATGACTAAAGGAAAAAGGTCCAGATCTGACCAACGTTGTCATGGAAAAGATGTTTTCTGTGGCGTAAAGAACAACTTTATAAATGCAGCTTAATCCCACTCCGGTGATTTTATGTTTGGGGTGAATTAAGCCAGCTACAGCACCCTTCCTAATTCCTGCATTTAATCCTTAATAAACCCAATAAATCAATCCCAATAAAACAGCACTTATTCTTCCTAGAAGACCTTCTAAGGTTTAAGATCCAGAGCAGAAATGTAGACGTTCCTCTTTACAGAATCTCCGGTCCTCTGTCCTCTTTAGCGCCCCCCACAGGTTTTCTATGGCAGAAGCTTCCTCAGGGTCTTTGGAGGAAAAACGACCCCAAAACATCAGAGAGCCTCCACAGTGGACATCAGGCCCTTTTCAGTGCATCGTCCTTCTTTTTGCACCAAAATCCCAGCCTGAGTGTTTGTTATTCAATCGTCTAACCACAGAACACGGCTCCAGTTAAAATCCCGGTAACATTTAATCTCCAGGGGCTTACGTTTGTGGTTAGATGACAAGACTGGAGTGTTTCCATCTCTGCTTTACTTTCTGATTGTTGTTATATATTTTATACATTATGGGAGTATTACAGTATAATAAATTAACATTTTCTTATTGCACTATTTAATGTAAACCTGTTTCAGTGCTGAAATAGCAATCAGATTTCTTTGTGTATTTTATTTATAAGCCACTTTCTCCGTTCCGTCCTACGCGTCACTTTTACGTACCTGCATGTTACCTTATTAAACTGATCAGAAGGAACGTGCGTCCTTTGTTGCATCCTTAACTGTACCCGAGTCCTCAACATCTATGCTGATTTCTCACACCATCATTCCGGGGTTTTAAGGATTTGTCTTTAATCCGTGTATAAAAAAGTCACACGAAATACCACAAATCAGTAATTAAATGTAAACGCCTCAATGCTTTTTTTAAAAACAAACACAACCATATTATTTGTAGTGTACAATTTAATATTTAAAATAACATATTTAAACAATTCAGCCAGTAAGTAAAAAAAAAAAAAAAAAAAAAAAAAAAAAAAAAAAAAAAAAAAAAAACTCCAACAAAACCCAAACCTTTGAACAATCCTAGACAGTTGAGAGGGACCTTTTTTTGTACTGAAATGGAGGCCACGGTGTCGTTAGATGTGATCACGTTTCTAATTTAATAACTGTGCAGATTTAAACGTTCCTCTGTCCAAACGGCAGGACCGACTGGCTGCGGTCAGGATCTTTTAAACGCAGGATACGGATCAGATTATTTACCGGGAGGGAACTGAAAATAAAGAGAAGAAAAACAAGTTACAGTTAAGAACCGATGATTATTTAAAGTCACCTAATGAACAGAGAGAGGGGTCGTGTGTTACGTAAAATCTGAGGCACTTCCATGTAAGACCCGAGACTTTCATACGAACTGAATATTACATAGAAAAATAATATGCATTTAATATAACACAACTTATTTCTAGGGCTTCAATGATACACTCTGACCGTGATTCGATTCACTTCACCATACTGAACTCACAATTACATTCTTACCTTTTTTTTAAAAATATATTTTATTTCTGAAGGGTAAACAACCCAAAACATTTTATTGGACACATTACAAAAAAACAAAACAAAACAACAACGCTTCAGAGCCTGCACCTAAAATAAAAGACAGGAAACGGAGGTTTAAAATGGTAAACAAAAGCGACAGAACAGAGAGGGAGTACTTGTACGGACGGCCCGATGAGAGCTGTGAGGTTACTGCACATGCCCTCTCCCGGTCTACTTGCACAAGTTCTACACAGATACGGCAACAACAGCCTCAGAGTTACCTCATGCTCTGCGGAGTGAGAAATATGAACTGTCTGTAGCGCTGGCTGGCAGCGATCTTCAGCATCATGTCCATCGAAATCCTGCGGTTCACCATGTCCTAAAGACAATTAAACATTTAAATATAAATATTTAACTTCATACAAGAGTGTAAACGTTCGGTAGCGCAGCTGGAAATCACATAAGAAGTGAGAAACTGCCTTTATGGTGACAGTGCACCACATTTCCTGTAGTACTTCAGCAAGCAGTACTTTAACTTCACTAGTAAAGTTTACTTTGTTTAAACTACAGTTCATTACCATTTAAAGTCTGTCTCTCTCACTCACACACAGAACATATGGATATTTCTCAAGCCTTGTAACGTTACCATGTACACGTCGAATTCGTCGAGGCAGCGGAACGGCGCTTCAGCGATGGCCCAGAGCGACAGGACAAAGCACACGGTGGAAAATGAGCGCTCCCCTCCGGACAGAGAGCGCATGTCATTTAGAGCAGCTTTATCGCCCTCTCCTGGCTGGACCTGTCATACAGAGAACACACAAAATCTATCAATCAATAAATCTGTATAAAGAGTTCAAGTTGTATAACATGTTATGTTTTTAGCCTACATAAAGCCTGGACAATAATTACTTATCAATACATTTCACAGTGAAAATGTTTCAAGAATGGTGATATGATTTTTAAAAACATTTTCAACATACAGTTTCAATCTGTTTACATAAGAACCAGCCTGTGTTGTAGTTTAAAGTTCGTTTAAAGACTTTAATATTACCACGGTGTCGTGTTTCTTGTTTATATGTAAAGGCTGAACACAAATAAAATCTTGATTTGAACCATTTTTATCTCTAACATAGTATGTAGTTTTATAGATTTCCTAGACTGTAGAAAGGCCAATTCATTTTTCAGAAGTTTGTAGGTTTCTGTAGGGTTTATATCGTTCATATCGATATTAAGAAATTAAGAACTACATCGTGACACTAGCTGCATCATGCAGCACTAGTGTGGAGGACAGATCTGTAGCTGATGTGCAGCTTATAATCAGCGCCGTGAGCTTTATAACAGGTGTGTGTGTGTGTGTGTGTGTGTGTGTGCGCGTGTGTGAGTGAGTGTGAGAGAGAGAGAGATGGAGGGTTCGTACTGAAATGGACAGTGTCTCGTCTTTGTGGTTGAAGGTCATCTTTCCTGTGTATCCTCTCTGAGAGAGCATGGAATCAAAATAGTACTTACAGCGAACAGAAAGATACCTGCAATAAACAAATGAACACAAAGTAAGAGTTAGTGTTCAGTGAGAAGTTAATACGTTGCACAAATTCTTATTATTAAAGCCGTCACACACCGAAACAAAAATGCCAAATATTTGGACGGCATTTTTTTGCCTCCAAACTAAACACAGTGGAATTTTGCTGCCTGGTTTGTTTAGATAAACATCATCATCTTCAAGTCATGAAGACGTCCCTCTGCTGCTCAAAGAAACAAACGCAAACACCGATATCGGGGACATCTAATTTTGGAATAAAGAAAGAGAGGAGCACGACCAGATCCATACAGGAGCTGAAACTTTACATTGAGAGCTTTTGTGGAGACTTTTGGATGTCAGTAACCAAACTTTAACCTCTGTTGAAGATTTAACTAATACTAATCTTATCAATAAAAATAGAATATTTTTTATGTTCATTCGAAAGTCCTGGGTGCTGAGACACAAATACAAAAAGCCAATCAGACGTCTTGGTTGTTACAGAAGTGACAATGAATGGACAGTTAGTTCATGTTAAAAACCGAACACAGGTCGAATAAAATAACGTCACATTTTTGCCATGTTCGGTGTGTAACGTCCTTAGCTGTACTAAAGTTAAATGGCACCTCTCACCATGAATAATTTTTAGTGCCAATATATAATATTGAACACTGATAACTTTGATGTTAATAACAACAGCCCAGAATTGGAGGTGCATCAGTTCCGTACCTCCTGAGCTCGGTGTAGGCGCTGTGTCTCAGGTTCATGATGTTGCTCAGAAGATGGACGAAGCGGTTCAGACTCTTGACTTGCTGACCAATACTGTTATAGTTCTCAAAAGCCTCCTGATATTCCCTGTAAATATAATGTAGCATAATTTAATAATGCATCACCGCGACTTGGAGGCGTTACAGTGGGTGTCTGCTCTGAAATGAGGGAGTGAGTGCAGTACAGAGGACAGACCCCGAGGACAGCACCGGATCAGACCGGTCTGGTTTGAAGGTGCGTTTGTGTTTATTTATACTTAAAACAAAGCACTTCTGTAAGCAGCTCTGGATAAGGGTGTGTAAATACTGAATAAGTACCCAACACCTCGTCATGTTCAATCTCAAAACCAAACACCAGGTACCTCCTGAGAGAATGCAGTGTGTAAAACCCACCTACTAAGCAACCCGAGAATATCATTAACACACGGCCAAAGATCGGTCTGATAACCCAACAGCTTACGTTCTGTTAGCTGTGATAAAGAGACATTTGATTCCTCACATCCAAGAAGAGCTTTTAGAAAAGTCAGAAGATTATAATAATACACCAAGACTGATTTGTGTGGGGGTGTGCGATACGAGCTAAAATTCATACCATGATATTTTCCACTATCAAAGCAGTGATGATATGATATCATGATGTAACAAAAAAAATCAAAACCAAAAACCACGAGATCTGGCGAGACAACGCAACTTACTACTGTGGAAGTCTTCAAAACCCCCATCAATTTCGCAATGGTTTCGTGGCGTTTGGTACTTCATTACATTAGATCAGACACGATTTACTTAAAAATGATTTTATTCTAAATGAATTCTTTTCTTTTGTAAGTAATGCCATCTGACTGATTATCCCACCTTTTTCACTCTGTTTATTTATACACACACACGCTTTTTTTTTTTTTACTTATTCTCCTTCATTTACTTCTTAGTGGTTTTTAGTCTAATTGAAAAACTATTTTGTTTTTTTTAAAGATTCAAAAACCTGTTTGCCTTGTGCCTAAGTCAATGTTTTAATTTAAATGTTTCAATGTCCTGACTAAATTCTTCAATGTAAAATTAAAAAATAAACACACACACACACACACACACACACACACACACACACACACACACACACACACACACACACACACACACACACACACCTACCTAATGATGGTGTCCCGGTCTCCAGTCTGGTCCTGCTGAGCACTGATCTTGTGTTTTAAGCGGTTGATCTCGGTGTCCAGACTTTTGGCGCTCCTCCTCACCTCTATAGGCTCTGGACAGATTTCTGTAGCTTTCCTAATCGACGTCTAATCACACAAACAAAACAAACTTCGAATAAACACTGCATGAACTCTGACTGGCTGCGGAAATCATTAGAAAATGTCCATAATAACATGTCTGTTTAAGTTTTATTAACCAGGACACAGATCATACCTGTAACTCCTGCTCCTTCTCCTTAAACACGGCTTTTAGGGACTGGACGTGGTTGACGTGAGCTTTCCGTTTCTCCTCGTAATGTTTCTTATGGTGCTTACTCCTCTCCACCTCCTGATCGCTCTTACTCAGCAACTCCTGCAAACGGGACATGAAATAAATAAGTAAATGCAATCAGAACCAATAAAACGTTAGAAGTTAGCGTTCTCTAGAATTCACAGCAACTTTATCATCCTTCTGAACAAACCTTTCCATTTTACTCCCTACATCAAAGTGAATCTCATACACTAGAGTT
Source organism: Ancistrus triradiatus (assembly GCA_025084515.1). Classification (NCBI taxonomy): domain Eukaryota; kingdom Metazoa; phylum Chordata; class Actinopteri; order Siluriformes; family Loricariidae; genus Ancistrus; species Ancistrus triradiatus. The sequence goes on along the minus strand of JAJAGP010001655.1, from coordinate 158,876 downwards.
TGCTAGACTGATCGAACCCCATCTCTCTCTCATATTGTGTGTGTGTGTGTGTGTGTGTGTGTGTGTGTGTTTTACATTCAGAGCACTTTGTTATCCCCAAGTTTAAAACTGCCCTCTAATTCCATACAAACTCCAAGTTACTTGGTTCTGAACCTGTACGAAACACAAAACATGATCTTATTGTGTTTAATGTAACTGGGATGCTGACCTTAACGGGTTCTGCTCTCTCAGCCACACTATGAATTGCTTCCCTGTGCTGCCGGTACAGCCGCTCTCCTTCTTCGTACGCAGTTTTATGTCCCAGCATCTGCTGCCGCTGAGCCTCGTGCTCCTCCTGACACGCACTTAATCTGATTCTTAATTCCTCCAATTCATCCTCCTGAGGACAGAAACGTCATGAACGAAGGCTTACATGTTCAGCATTTAACACGTACCACCTCAATAGATTAGCAGTCTGACGCGACTCGACGGTTGATGCTTATTCGAGCAAGAATTTCATAGCTTATTTTCATAATCTGTTCCTGTTTTGTGAAATTCAGCGAACTTTATTTTCACGTGCTCTCTCTGCTCCTTCAAAGAACCCTCAACATCCAGAGCAGCATAAAAAGGTCTCAGGAACAATCGGACAAGCTACAGAACCATCTACATCATCTTTGACACCATATAATCAAACAAAACCTCAAAACCGACCCAAACTATCATTTGCAGCACAAAGCACAGTGGACAGGTTATAAACATAAGAAACTAAAGAGAACAATAAAGTAAACTAAGGGGTATTTTCAAAGAGGAAAGGCTACCAGTGATTTCAGATCTTCAGACTGGGGCTCATCTACGTTTAACAGGTCGTTCAGCTCCAGCTGTAGTTTGCGGGATCGCATCTGGAAGGTACAATTCCAAATCAGAAAGCAAAAAGCTCTGAATATTACAGCAAAATTTTAATGTGAAACAACCAGCAGAACGGGTACAGAATGAGCTGCTCTGATGTAAAGCATTTACCTTGGTATTCCTGGAGTTATTAAGCGCTCCCTTCATTAGAGCTTCATTCCGATTCTGTTCTTCACAAACCTCCTGTATCTGCTGCCTGAACTCCCTGAGATGGGCATCTTGGGTTTGCAAAGCTGCACTCAAATCCCTAAAAATAATGAAGGGATAAAAACAAAACAAACAAAAGTTTGTACCACTTAACAGAATGAAAGAACCCAATTAAACACAAGAGATAAAATTATTATACTTAGTCACTTATTTTATGAGGAAAATGATCCATTGCTTACGTGTAAAAGTATGTGAACCCCTAGGGTTAGCAGCTAAAGGATTTCTGAGGAGCTCAGAACATTTTTGATGCTCGGGCTGGAAAAGGTTACACAACCCTCTCTAAAGAGGTTACAAAGAAGCGAGGGCAACTTCTAAGCAACTAAAGGTCTTCCACATTGGATAATGTTAATGATGATCTAATGACTCCACTCTGAGGAGAACAGGAGGCTTAGATGAGAAGCGTTATGTCTGGAGAAAAGCAAACCCTGCATAAGAACAGCAGTCCAGCAGTGAAACATGGTGGTGGTAGCATCATAATTTCATTTTGCAGCATCTGATCTAACTGATATACTCCTGAAGAACAGCAGCAAGTCCTCATTACTGTCCCCAGACTTAAACCCAAACCTGATCTCCTGCTCCACGTTGCAGCTGAGGTAGCGCGCCCTCTGCTGTTCTGAGGAGTAATAGCGGTTACTGAAGACCTGGTCCCCTTCACGCGTGAACGCCTCCCTGCAGTTTCGAGGCGGGACCCCGCCCTGCATCACTCGCCGTGCATCTTTGTTATTCTAAGAGCGAAACAGGACAGGTTTCGTCTGAACAGCGTTACACATTTGAACCCTTAACAGATCAATAATCTGATTTTTACTCACCTTAATTAGCAGAATCGTCTCGATGCCTCTCATGTCAATCAGACAGTTCGCCACAACTGGATTATCAATTTCGAGAGCCTCCAGAACGGTGGGGTATTCAGGATGACTGGCAGCTCTAATGAGAAAAGAGATTACCGATCAATAATCAAGGGAGCGTTTAGCTCAGCACTCTGACATAATTATTTAACAAACGCACGAGAAACTCACTGTTCCAGTGCTTCTGCACAAATGTGTACATGAAGAGAACCTACCAACTCAAAAGACCGTCTAGAGCTGGGTGTTCTGATCATATTCACTTGATTAATTACACATTCCTCTCTAGATTACAGTAAATAACTGAGTGAAACATTTTTATTAAATGTGCTTCGTTATAATCGTTGACATTTTACACGTAAAGCACACTCTGCAGTTATTGGGATAATAATTAAACATACTATATAAACATTAATATTATTATTATTATTATTATAATAATAGATCCTTAAGCTTTCTTTTTTTTGCTGACACAGAGTTTAAATCCAGAAATAAATCAGAGAACTCTAAACATTTTCAGCCTTAAAATGTGCGAGTTCCCCATAATCCTTTGTTTGCTTACTTGCTGCTGATGTCATAAATCATGTCGGTGAATTCACTAACGATAATCTGAGGTCTGTGACCGTTGGGAAAGGTTCGGATCATGAGCGCCTGTAATACCCGCTCATCCCGGTAATTATCACAGCAAAAAGACACCATCAGAGACTTCAGACAGCTTTCCACAGCCAGGGCCAGCTCCATATCGTTCAACCGGATACAATAACCTACAAACGAAAAAGATCAGTTATTACAAAAATCAAAACAAAAACCTAGTTTACAGTCAGAATTAATTGCAGCCTTCCTGTAGATATTCCCAAACCAGGACATGAACTGATACCAAAAAGATACATGTGTAGGTAGCAGGGTGTACAAATCACTTCAGATCATTAAGGCTGAATATTTATGCTCCATATCTGTACCTCTACAGAAGTTAGCACGACTCACCGAGCGGCCCGACCGGTTTCCTCCTGAACTGTCCTCGTTGGTGAGCCTCATCTACGGCGGTTAAGAACGCGGTCATGTGCTCCCCGAATCTCTGGAGCCCCCCGTTCCTGCTGCTCTCTAGGGCCGACAGATCACGCCGCTTAGACTCGACTGCACGCTGCAAATCCTGCTCGTCTCGCCTACCAGTTACGGAAATGAATTACTGCCAGTTATGATGAACCGGAAAAGCATCTTCTCATAATGTACTCAGATTACAGTGTGGATGTCTAACATCACATAAGCGAAGCGTTTAAGAGGCCTGAAACCGAACCCGAGCGCTAAGCTTTGAGAGTTAATCAATGGGAACTAGAGAGTGAGAGCGTAATAATTTAGTTTCACCATGTCAAAAGTTATAAACGAGTCGCTATACGACTGAAGTAAACACAACTTAACATGTTTTTTATTTTTAAAAGTTATTTCCTATGTCCACCAGAGGGCGTTTTTCTCCATAATCTTCTAACACGATGACCTGCACAAATTTTATATGAGCGCCAACCTTAACCTATACGACCTTTAGAACCACAAAATAATTCACTAACCTCATCTTAATGACCTTTTCCTTGGCACTGGCACATGCCTGCTGAAACTGGTCGATCTGCTGTGCCAGGGTTGAGTCCTGGAAGCTCAGAGACTCCAGCTCGGCCTGGATGCTGCTGATCTGCTCTGTACGGCTCTGACTGGCAGCGGCGTTGGTCTGAGTGATACTGAATAGGAGGAGGAGGACACCGCACCATCAGATACACGTGCTGTTTAACATTCGATTATAATGCGTGTAATACCTGTGCTTCAGGTCACTGATGCGCTTGGTCAGCTGCTCTTTGTCCCTCTCCAAGTCTCTTAAATGAGTCTTTTTCCTGTGAAATCCAGCCTAGGAAACAGCGTTTTCATTGAGAGTTCAGGTTTTAAATCGATGAATAATATTTTTAATTTGCCATTTTTTACACTATTATCATAATGATTTTAGCCAGAACCTGATAAAGCATAAAAGGGATGGTATGTGAACAAACAATACGATAATGTGATAAGTATATCATTAAACCCGAGACCATCCTATCCCAGAATACACCAGGCACAGATGGAAAACACCCCTCACCCTTGTGGTTGTGTGTGCATTTTTTCTACCTCTGCCGTTTTGAAGGCTCGGTTCCGTTCCTGTACTTGGTTTTTAAGCTGACTGCACTCGGGCTGCAGCTTCTGCACATGCTCAGTAATGCTCTCCAACTGATCGTGAAACTCTTTATACTTCTGCTCAGCTTCAGCTACTTTTTCCTGCACAAAAACAAAAATATCAGCTCGAAAACAGCATTTAGAAGAACCTGTACACAATTTGAAACCTCTGATCCTATAATCAGGTCATTTATTTGTGTTGTCTTTTTGTTCAGGATCTCATACACCCCTGAAAACACTTATTTTGGATCATTTGGAGTCTCAGTTCAGCATCGTTTAAAATACAGTTTGAATATCAGATCAGCTCTATGGGGTTTAAACAGGGACAGGAACAACTTGTTTTTGATAGGTACGAAGAGCATGGATAAAAAAAAAGTAATATTTTTATAACTGTATATTCATATTAGACTAGACAAAATAATCACGCATTAGGGCTGATGCATTTTGAGATTGAACTGCATTAGCTATTATTATAATTATTATTATTATTATTGGTGCATTTTTGTTAATTCTGTCACTGCCAGCTTTATAATTATGATGGATCTTGACTGACTGAATGTACAGGTACCTGCCGTTTTACCTTGATCCAATCACTTTAACAACTGAGCTCTTACTGATGATATATGTAATATAAAATAAAAATCTGTCTTTTAACTCTGGACGCTGCAGCTGTAAACACCAGACAGAGCCGGGAGTCAAAGTCAGATTGATTTCTCCACTGATTTTACAACGGAGCATCATCTCAAAGCAGCTTTATAATCGTCTGATCGTCTGTTATCTAAGGCCAGTCCCAAACTGAGGAAAATCCCTAAACATTACAAGAAAGAAACCTTGTAAAGACCAAAACGTAACCCTTTAGATAATCAGTTTAACTAAATTACCTAATGAACAATAGTTTAAATAAACAGAAGCTAAATAAATTAAGATGGGAAACATTTTAACAATTCACAATATATAAAATAAAACAATATGTAGCCTAATATTTTAGAGAAAATCAGTAAACATGTACAGTTCAACCTCCAAGCATTTTGCACTTGATCCTTAATCCAATTTTACATTGGATGACTTTTTAATTAAATGAACTACTAATCTGGCTCCGAGGGAACATTCTGGTACACCCCTCACCATCTCACTAGTCTAAGGTCCTACTACAGTCTGACCTCATTTGAAGGTCTCATGTCATATTGTACGTGTAAGTATGAATCACTCAGTTAGCGCAAAAGTAATTATAAACAAAAAAAATCCCTGAGCGGAAACAGGACTCTAAAAATCACCTTCCACTCTTCCACCTTTTGGTCGTACTTAGAGGTGGATTTCTCCTCCCCGGTGATAGTCTCCCTCATTTTCTTAACTTCCAGCTCCATTTCAGCCACCTAAAGCACAGGAGGAGAAAAAAAAATAAATAAATACAAAAAACAAAACAAACAACACCACCTCACATTTAACTAGAAACGATTAACCAATATAAACACGATTCAAAAAGAACTGTACGCATTAAGAGTCAAATCTGAAAGAAGCAGGAGTAAATGGAACCTCCCATTTGGATTTTATCTGAAGTTTACATATAACTTACAATGCATTTATATTTTGCTTTACCTAATTAACATTTGTTTTGCATTGCATTTGTTTTTCCCCTGCTTTTTTAATTCCTCAGAATAAAGCTGGTCTTTTCCCCTCACCAGTGCCCAGGCCATCTGATTTTTTAACGTGTCGAGTTTCTCCTGCATCTCATCGAGCGAGGCCAGGCTCTTATAACGGTCCTCTGTCTGTTGATACTTCCTCTGCATTTCTTGTAAAATCTGAACAGTGAGGTAGGAAAGGAAGAGAGAAATAAAAATGGAAGAAGTAACAATGACAAAAATAACATGGTAGGAGATACAACTTTAAATAAGAGGTCACTTGTGCTTAGGTAAACAGGAACATGGTACATGGTCAAGGTGTTACACAAGTATATGCTGGACTAAATAACACCCAGAGACTCTTATGTTTCCTATTTATGATTATTTAAATTAAATCTTCTACTTTTATTCTATTTAGATTCTGTGCATTTAATCTATTACTATAGTTACTCTTGCAGCAACGGTCTCAGAGTCCGGGAAGGTAAAGCCCTTACACCACCGAGTCCAAACATTCAATTGCACAAGTCATTAAAGTCTTTAAACACTCCCATTTACCCACTGACTGATTTCCTTTTTTAGAATTGTGGTGTTTTTTTAGAAATGCAAATTACAAAGTGATTCCATAATTTTTCCACTGCTTGACCCTCATTTTTAGTTTTTAAATTGGTTGACTGAACAAAAGACATTGACATGACATCTGTGATTTGTAAACACACTGAATGATCATCCTCTACATTTAGCGATTCCATCATTATGCCAGGATTCATACAGTGCAAGTTTGCAAGTTCTCCTACTTGTGGTTGGATTTTTAAAGAATTGAATTGTAAATCATGGTAGAAAATAAGTATTTGGTCAATAACAACAGTTCAACTCGACACTTTGTAACAGAACCTTTGCTGCCAATGACAGAGTTCAAACGTTTCCTGTAAGTCTTCACCAGGTTGGCACACACTGTAGCTGGTATTACGGCCCATTCCACCATGCAGATCTCCTCTAGAGCAGTGATGTTTTGGGGCAACATGGACTTTCAACTCCCTCCACAAATGGTCTATGGGGCTGAGGTCTGGAGACTGGCTAGGCCACTCCAGGACCTTGAAATGCTTTTTACGGAGCCACTCCTTCGTTGCCCGAGCGGTGTGTTTGGGATCATTGTCATGCTGGAAGACCCAGCCACGTTCCATCTTCAATGCTCTCACTGATGGAAGTAGGTTTTGGCTTAAAATCTCACGATACATGGTCCCGTTCATTCTTCCCTTAACACGGATCAGTCGTCCTGTCCCCTCTGCAGAAAAACAGCCCCAAAGCATAATGTTTCCACCCCCATGCTTCACAGTAGGTATGGTGTTCCTGGGATGCAACTTCTTCCCCCAAACACGACGAGTTGAGTTTTTACCAAAAAGTTCTATTTTCACATGATATTCTCCCAATCCTCTTCTGGATCATCCATATGCTCTCTGGCAAACTTCAGACAGGCCAGGACATGTACTGGCTTAAGCAGGGGGGCACGCCTGGCACTGCAGGATCTGAGTCCCTCTCATAGTAGTGTGTTACTTATGGTAGCCTTTGTTACTGTGGTCCCAGCTCTCTGCAGGTCATTCCTCAGGACCCTCCGTGCAGTTCTGGGATTTCTGCTCACCATTCTCATGATCATTTTGACCCCACGGGATGAGATCTTGCGTGGAGCCCCAGATTGAGGGAGATTACCAATAGTCTTGTATGTCTTCCATTTTCTTACAATTGCTCCCACAGTTGATTTATTCACACCAACCTGCTTGCTTATTGTAAATTCACTCTTCCCAGCCTGCTGCCGGTTTACAATTTCGTTCCTAGTGGCCTTCGACGGCTCTTTGGTCTTGGCCATGGTTGAGTTTGGAGTCTGACTGTTTGAGGCTGTGGACAGGTGTCTTTTATACAGGTAATGAGGTCAAACAGGTGCCATTAATACACGTAACAAGTGGAGGACAGAAGAGCTTCTTAAAGAAGAAGTTACAGGTCTGTGAGAGCCACAAATCTTGCTTGTTTGTGGGTGGCCAAATACTTATTTTCCACCATGATTTACAATTAAATTCTATAAAAATCCTACAATGGTATTCCTGGGGTTTTTTCCCCCTCATTTTGTCTCTCATAGTGGAAGTGTACCTATGATGAACACTACAGACCTCGATCATGTTTCTAAGTAGGAGAACTTGCACAATCAGTGGCTGACTATATACTTTTTTTGCCCAGACTTTAATATCACTGAATGCTGTAATAACCTTCCAAGAACTAAATTAATAGCTAAATGTTATATGTAAAATGGGAACATCCTTGCAGATTTCTTTGAAAAACTGAAACTGTGTCTCATACAGAGCATGAAGGCTTTAATAGAGCTAACAGCAGAACACACCCAATATTTAAAATATTTAGTTGTGGAAGCTGCTGTGTAATTTTCTGTTACACCAACATTTCTGCTTTTTTCTGACACACAAAGGCAGTTTGTCTGGAGGAAAAAAAAAACAAAAACCGAATCTTACAACGTACGTACTTTTGCACGGTATGTTTGTTGAAGTATCACATTCTCAAAGCTATGAAGTTTGCGATGGAAATGCTGCTTAATGTAGGAAAACCCGAGAGATCATTACTGACCTTAGAAAAAGCACTGACATGTACTGTTAATGAAATTAAAGATAACAGAATGGGGAGCGTATAACTGTTGGCTTTTCACTTTTAACAGCAAGGATGCTCTACATAGACATTAAGTAATTAAATTGGCTAGAACTACTTGGTTCAGCAGCCTAAGCCGTCTGGAGTATAATCTGTAACACAACAGAAAACCTAAATCGAAAGGGTATCATGTACAACAATGACATTTACCTCAGCTACCTTTCCCTTACTGGGGCTCTTCCACACTGGTTGGAGGATCAGAAACTTTTTAAAGATGCTTTAATCATATTTTATTTCCTATGACTTCCTCTCTTCCACTACGCAGGTTAAAAGTATCGGCGCATCATTTCTCTCTCACACGCACTTGCCTCCTCATGTTTCCTGACAGTATTCTGGGTTAAAGCCTTTGTTTCCATGATGTAGCTGTAATCCTCCTTCATCTGTTCCAGCTGAGTAGCTTTCATAAAGAACTACAACAGAACATGTGAAAAGAACACAAACCAAACATGATTACTGTTCAAATTCCAAACACAGGCAGAATACCTGAACTCGATTACAGCTTAAGCAGAGCTTGAGATAATGTGACTGACTGGATAAGAGCTCTGGATAAGAGCCGGTTTCTTGTAACAAACAGATCCATTGCAGACACTCACTTTGTACTTGTCTCCCTCTCCTTTCGAGTGCAGGAAGTGTTTGCTCATTTCCTGCGTCAAAACAGAAACAGGATTGTCCACCTGGACGAGAAAAAGGAGATGATCATAGTGAGATTAATAAAAGGCCGGCCTTTACAATAACAGCCTGCAGGGCCATATTTAGATTCACAGAATCAGAAACTGGTACCTGAATGTTGAAGTGATCAAGAATAGCTACCAGTTCCTCCTTTTTGAACGGCACAAGTTGGCCTACGAGAAGAGATATTTAGGCATTTTATCCAAATTCCACCCGTGGGATAAAACTTCGCACTCAGGAGCGTTTGAGAGCTACCTCCTTTGTTTTTCAGTTTGTACGTCCGCAGACCCTCACTGGAGATCCGTAGATCGATAGTAATGGCCTGTCCAAATATGTCTGACTTATAGGCGTCCTGACCTCTGTTCCTCAGAGTGATGGAGATTTCTGCTGAGCTAATAAAACGAATATGAGGAATGAAAGGTGAGAGGTTATACGAAGAAACGTGGAAATCTGTGAACAAAGAGAGGGAGGCAGAATAAGATCAGGGATACCTTTCACCTTCCTTAACGAATCCTTTGAGTGAAGAGCCTCTGTTGGTGGTCTGAGCTTTGCCCCCCAGGCCCACGATCAATGCTGTCAGTATGGCACTCTTACCACCTAATAAAACCAAGCACACATGCTTACAGGATGGTTAAATGAAATCAAATTACAGCATCATAAAACGATTTCAAATATCCTGAAAACCCTCTATAGGGTGCAAAAGGAGGAGGAGAGAACATACTTCCATTGTTTCCAACAACAAAGTTGACGTTCGGCCCAAACGTAAAGGGACCAAGCAGAGAATGGCACATGAAGTTCTTCAGGTAGATGCTCTCTATAATGCCAACTTCCCCTGTACCCTGTGGAAAAAAACAAGGCGGATGACAAAAGGAATGATCTTTAAACATGTATGTTTACTGTTCAATAATAATAATAATGGCAGAAAGAAATAATGGTTCTTATTGACTTAATTAAACACAATCTACAAAAAAAACATCATTTAGCAAATGGAAGAACATACCAAACAGTCATCCATTCTGACATTGACACATTCACAGATTTAGCCTTTCACTCCAACTGTTATGCTGATTATATGATTTGCTAAATAGAAACACGTTCACCATTATCTGTTCCCCTGTTACTCTGGATGTGTCAGCAAAACGGTTTGTATCTTCCATTACTAGAGAGCTTCATTAAACAAAGTGCTGACCTGTCTGCACTTTAAAAACCATCCAACATTTAACAGCATATAAAGCATACATGTACAAAGCTGGTCTGAACGGCACTGCTCTCTTCGCTGGAAGAGATCTCATCTTCTTTCCGAGACGATCTAACTCTTTTCTGAGGGACTTCCGCCCCTTGGGTTTTCTTCCTTTTAGACATCTGTACAAAACACAAATACAGACTTCACATATCGATTTAATTTATCAAAAGTATTATACATCAGTAAGCTCTAACATCAACCCCACTGCCAGGAGAACTGAATAAGACAGTGTGTGACACTCTGGGTAAGGCTCAACCGGGAAACCTTGGGTCCAAGCATTCATGTGGGCGTTACTTTACACCTACCACCTACCCAAACACTGTTACAGACCAAGTGCACCCCATCACGGTAAGAGTGTTTCCTCTCTGCAGAAGCCACACTGCAAGCATTATTCAGGAATGTTTTGAGGAACAGAGAGTTAAGTGTTGCCCTGGCCTCCAAATACCCCAGATCTCTTTTGCCTTGGGATGTACTGGACAAACAAGTCCAATCCGTGAAGGTCCCAACTCATAAATGACACAGATTAAAGAATCTGGTGCTAATGGATGTGCTCAGGGCCCGACACCACAGGGCACCACCAAAGGTCTTGTGGAGTCCATGACTGGATGAAGGGGACCTACAGCATATTAGGGATATGGTTTTAATGTTATGATTAATCTGTGCATGTATCTGGTTATACAAACTGGTTATATAACCACCAGGGATGGTGCACATGTTCTGTTTTTGTCAGCAACTCCCATCAAACCAGTCCCGTTTAGTTTTGTTTAACTTAGCTTCTTGCAAACAGCACTTCTTTCTGTAAACTCTTGAGACCTCATTACCCTCCTCGGAGCTCTGATTTTTTTACCTATAAAAACTGAACACCGTCTTTGAACAGGAGGTGTTTTTTTGTGAAATGCTCAAGAGTATCTACAAATGAGGACTGACTTAAGCAGAATGAACTATGACGTGTAGCAAACCCAAAACGTCATGTCCTCATGTGGGGACGCGAGGTCTCAAGAGGTTAGAAATATTATTTCGACTAAACCTAAACGCCCTCAGGTCAGCGAAGCCCCCGCCCGTACTACCCCAGTTATGACCCTGGTTATTAAAGAGTAAAGTATTAGTGATACTAGTAATGGTTATATTTGTACTTGTGGAAACATGATTTAATGCAACAAAGCAAAGTCGGGGCAAACCGTGACACAGCAAGCTAAAAGACCTCAACGTACACCATCAGGTTATTGTACAGGTCAGCCGAAGTGAATATATAAATAACTGTACTATTTGTGTACATTTGCGTATGTTAGCCTAGCACACGCTAACCCTAACAACACTGACACGCGTTAGCTAGCGGGCTCTGTTATCACAGTAACAGCGCTGTATAGGAAATACAACTGCAGTTTGGTGGCTGTACCGAGTTTCCATACAGTTAAATAACAAAAGAGCACTTCATCATACCTCCAGTCCTTGCTTAACCCCGCGTTTCTCACCGCTGTCCTATCCGGGCTTCCTCCTCCTCCTCCTCCTCCTCTCCTGCGAGGTTTTGGCGCGTTGCATGCTAAGCGCCTCCTAATGTAGCTCGGCTACATGGTTGGATTTTAAGATGGATTTACAGCCATAAGATCCTTTTTTTTTACACTCACTGTCCATTTTATCAGCTCCACTGTCTATATAGAAGCCCTTATAATTATGCACTTACAGACTGTAGTTTCTCTACATACTTTATTATTCCTTTCGCTCTGTTATACCCCCCCCCCCCCCCGATTAAAATGCAAAGTGGCAAGTTTAATATTTTTCTTATTTGGATGTAAGAATAACAATGTAAGTGTTTGCTGAAATAAAGAGTAAATACTCCATCTTCAAGCGGTCTTATAAAGTTTTCACTGTTTCAGCCCCATGCACTTTTAGACGGTCCCTGAATACTGACGCACAGGTGGTTTGTGTTTCCAAAGATTTCTTTGATGCAGTTGGATAACGTTTAGATTTTCATTCACTTGAGACCTGAAACTTGAACCCACTAATTCTGACAACTTTAAATATGTAGGTTTTAAATTTAGAAACCTGAAGGCTATCGATTCTCAAGCATTTATATCTGAATATCAGATTGCTCATTAGAGCAGTAAACTTCTGCACCTGTTTTTCTAGAGGTCATTTCATTTTCAGGCCATGCAGAGCCTTTTTAATGCACACCTAGTCGCTTACTATGAGCCAAGGTGCAAATTTGATCCTGGTCTTTATTTAAGCAATTGAAAACTGTCCATAACATAGTATTGTCGTTATTAATTTATTGTATTGTATCACAACAGAAATGAAGTCAGGCAGCGTTTGGTGTACCAGATCTCTTATTTATTTTGGGTTTTGTGTGTGTTTGGTTATCCTGCCTGGTGTGCACTGCAGAAGCCTACATTGTTACTACTGTCCGATGCAGTCGGTCAACAAAGCCTGCAAGCATGTTTTAACGGAATGTCTGCCAGAACAGCGGTGTTTCACTGCAAATGGGCGTTATGGAGTTTACAGTGGAGTCTTTAGCAAAGGCTGTGTATCTGAGGACAAATGTTTAAAGAAGGACAGTCACATCATCCAGGGAAGCAACGTTTCCTTAATTTACTCCTGCTGCGAACATGATTACTGCAACTCCAGCCGGCACTGGAGCTATGACCACAACCTGCTCACAATTGGACTCTTATCTGTGACTTTATTTCATTTTTGGTCAAATTAAGATTTGGATCAAAATTTGGAGGACAGGCAATATCTGGGGTGACGTGTCAGCACCTAACCAGAAAAACCATAAGAACGTTGGCTCATGTGTTTTTGAAAGCAGTTGCTATTTTGATAAATGTGTGAAATACAAATACATACACATAACATTTGTTTGACCAGTTCTTTATTTCCTTTATGCAAGTCTGTCGGATCTCCCCATGTTGGACACACAAACAACTTTTAGAGCTTTTTGGGTTGGGGGGCATCACAGGAGGGTAAGGTAGGTAGGGGATTCTGCTGAGGTGTTGACTTAGCTAATTTAACACTATAAAATAGCATACAGATGTTACACAATTTTATATGTTACATGGGAAACGTACCATAAATATCTGTATTTTGTGAGTAGGCATATAAAACTTTCATATTAAACAAAAAATGTATTCTTTTGCCATTTATCTCTTCATCACAAAGGGTAAAAGGTCAAGCTTCAAAAGCATGTCTGAAGCAAATAAATGACTTAACGAAACACCACGATCAGCTCACTACAATAAGAACCCACAGACACAAAACAGCAAGAACACAGTATTATTTGAGCATCATAATCATCGTTATTCAAATGACTTGTCAACATTATCAGCTTTCTCCTGGTTTAAGGTGTAGTTCCACTCCATTACTGCCTTATTTCATCATCAGTGATCTGGTAGAACTTCACAGTGTGGTAAGATGAGGGGTGAGGTGGGAGAACCACCACAGTTATTGCAATCCAGGCTCCAGTCTGGAAGGGCCAGAGACCGGCTGAGTTTGCATTCTTATTGCCTCATCAGCTAATGACCAAGGCCTTGATGGGCTGATTTGAGAAACAAAATGCTGGTGGCCCTTTGGACTGGGTTCTGACATCCATGCCACGATACAAAGGCTTGTCTCACGAAGCAGATTTGAATAACTAAGCTGTGATTAATATGTTTACACACATTTAACTGAAGTACATTTTTTCTAAGAAAAAAACGGACTGGAGCTTCATGCCTAAATGACAGTGAAACCAGTTTCAGTTATCGAGAATTCTGCGTATTTATTTGAATTGTCTGGACAAAGTCCCTTGCTCATCAGAGAGGAAAATACAGAACTGACCAAAACAGAAGAGGAGGGATTGTCTCCTGAAGATTATTAGTGGGGTAAAGCTTTCTCCAAGGACCAATGTTGGCATTTTGAGGTAACAAATTTACAACAAGACACCTCTGCCATGCCAATTAACCACAGATGTAAGATACTACTGGAACTTTGACTGGACTGGAACTTAGTTGTTCATAAAAAGGTGGATATGAAAAATAACCAAATTCGTACTGATTTTTTAAATGAAAATCTGCCTCTGCCAACAAGCTGCAATTGGGTCATGGTCTGAGAAAAGCAACGATCCAAAACATTAAAATGCTTCAATCAAGATTTTAATATGGCTGGGCTGAGCCGAAAAGAGTCCAGAAGAGAGGACTGAGGACAACACTGGATTTGGACTTGCATCTAAGTCATACAGGGGAAGTGCCAGTGGTGTTATTTTCATAAAGGGAGGTTGCAGAGAGAGTACTGAATGCCATGTCAAAAAACCCCACCTATTTTGATGAGGATGTTTTATTTTCATAGAATAAATGGACTTCAATTAAAGGCTGTATTTCTCTCAGATTTTGGTGTGAGCTGGTTAATTTTAAAGTCATATTTTCATAGCCTGTTTATGATGGATGGATGGACCTAAAACAAATACCATACGATTTGTAGTAATTCAATTGAACTGCTTTCTAAAACAGAAAACAGGTCACCCATTACTGACCGAATTTCTCTCAGTACTCCAAGGTAATATCAATCTTTAATGATGAAGTGTCCTATCATGGTGAGGGGTAAGCGATGTATGTGCTCTGTCACTACTGCTGCACTTTTGGCCACATTTCTTTGATAGAAGGTGTAAGATCTGTAATGTATGTACATGCAGCCATGGCCATTTTGCGTTTGCAGTCGAGTGAAATTCTGTGATCTTGTTGAAACTACAAAACAGCCACAAAGAGTTGAGTAGCAGTAAATCATTTTCTGTTTCAGCAGAGTGGAAGCCCTTCACTTGTGTTTATAGAAAGAATCCGGTTCCCACGTCCTCCTGAATCTTTAGTCTACATGATCATTACTACATGTTGATGTGTTAAATGAAGCCCGTTGATTTTATGTGCTACAGTAAACCTTCCAATCGTACATCGGTCTGTCAGGTAGAAATGGACTCCTTAACTTAAAACCATAACTTAAACTGAAGAACAGGACAATCACAGGAATGTGAAACGAAATAAGAAATATCATCTTGCTTTGTGAGATAGGCCTCATGAACCCACAAAACAATGGACAGAATTACAAAATGATAACTTCCCATCCACAGGACTTTTGATTGGCCTCCGTTGTTTGGGCTTTTGGGTCAGTCAGTGCAGTGGGATGGCCTAAGGCTGACGGAAATCCACTGGTGATAAGTGCCATCGGTAAGAGGATGTAAGCTTAAGTAGGTTAGTGTGTGACAGCCAGGTTGTGCTTTTTGTTTTTAGCTTAGGTGTGTTGCTTCATCGCCCTCCTCTTCCTGTTGTAGTAGTGACTCAGGCCGGACTGTCTCGAGAAGTTCATCATGTAGTTTTGTTTACGGGTTCTGGGGGGAGGGAGAGAGATAAGGTGAGAGTGGAAAACAATGTAAAAATGAGTCAAATTAATATATAGAGCCACTCTTTCACAATCAGTCCCTTCCCTCTCAGCATTGTGGTTTAAATGAGAAGCATTATGTGTGGTGAAAGCAAAATTCCAGCATAAGGACCTTATCCCATCTGTGGAACATGGTGGTAGTAGTATGACAGTTTGGGCTTGTTTTCCTGTATCTGGAATTCTGAATTATAGCAGCAAATCCTAAAGAAAATATTAGGACATCCGTGCATGGACTGAATCTCAAGAGAACGTGGGAACATCTTGCAGTAAGAGAATGTCCCTAAGCACACAAAGAACAGTTAAATAAGATATAAAAGATATAGATAAAGAATAAAGTTTACATTTTTCAATGGCCCAAGTCAAAGTCTGGACCTTAATCCAACAGAAAAGTTGTGGAAGGAACATTTCAAAAACATTCCAGAGCTGAAGCTGCTCTGTTGTCGGACAAAAGATTCACATCCTTTGTAAATATTTGTATCTCATTTGTTCAATTGGGTTCTCTTTACTTACTTTTAGGACTTTACTGTTAGTTTAGTGGCAGGAAATAAAAAGATCAGCTTCTTGTTCAGTGATTTTAACCCATAACCTACTTTTCTATTACAAAATGTCACGCCAAAACGACTCACAGAACAACTTCCACATGGTCCATAGCCCACTGGTCTTTCCCGGCACCGCCATGATGTGGCTGCCACCATCGTAACTGCACCCCCTTCACACGAGCTTCACTGTATGAGGGAATACATTCAGGTACATTTACCATCATGAGTGCAATAACCTCTTTATTCTGATTATTGTAACGATCGGTTTGGACTCCACAGAAGCTTTCGGACTTACAGTGGAATGTTATACGATACTCGTTGGGCTTTAAGAAAGTCTTTAGGCTGATGCTGGGCAATAACATGCCAACTTATTCCATTATTAACACTGTACTGCAGCAGAACGGCCCGGTCCACAGTGTCAGGCTGATCCAGAGCCGAGTTACAACTGTCTGTCTGAGACATACTGCCAATCTGGAGCACAAACATGATCTTACTGTCAAAGAGAGAAAAAGAGATGAGTTTTGACAATTCATTAGTTTAAACTAGTTATTATTCATTTTACATGCCATCAATAAAAATGCAAATAAATAAAAATAGATAAGTAAGTAGACACATATGTAGGTGAATAAATACAGAAATATTTAACGGGTCTAAACAACAGTAACCAGAAATCATCATGTTTGAGCTGATTGGTTTTTCCATGTTACGTTACTCTCAGGTAGACGGGAAGTGGAGGGTGTAGGTAGATGTAAGAAGCCATTTGCAGGACAGACACTGTATATGTTAACCTATTGTAACTCTAGCTTAACCCTTACTTTAGGACTTACACATTTACTAGGGGTGTAAAGATGCAAAAATGGGGCGATGTGCATCGTCAAGTTGGATTATGCGTTCTCTTTCTTACTCCATCTAATGCCATTGCATTTTTGAACACCAGAAGGCGACTTGCTCACAGTTCTCAGTGAGCTTTGATTTTCAATTTAAGATTTAAATTTGGTGAAACTGTTACAATAGCAGATTTTGTTACAGTACCATTGTTTAAAACTCCTTCCAACTTCTCTTTTTCAGAGACTCAAAAAAGATTCAAAAAGAAAAGATTATTTTTGTTTAATTTTTATAGATGTACATGTTATTTTGATTGTTATTCTTCAAAAATAAAGGAATGTTTTCTCTCAGTTATTTAAACTGCATTTTGTTTACAGTTTTAAATCTCTGTTTCCAGTCATTTCTTTTAACTGCAGGGAACTATGTTTTTTTGCATTGTTTACACTTTAGATATAAAAAAGAAATGACTTTAATGGATTGTAATATCGATAATCCTGAGAAAATTGAATCGTATCCTAAGCAGAGTGTATCGTTACACCTCTAATCGTTCCTGTACCTGGCTCTGGTCAGGTCCAGAGGTTTGGTGACGGCCTGTCTCATCTTGCAGCCACTGAAATAAAGCGAGTCTCCGTGGGCATGAGGCGAGAGCTGCCCACAGCCACTGCTGACCCATCCGCCCTGAATTACACTCCAGCTGTCCTCTGTTACAATCCCGGACTCAAAATTATCCTTGATAGAGTTTGGGAGGTCGGAGCTCCACAGAGAGCAATCATCACCTGAGAGACAGAAAGTCCTTCAGTTATATCCAGACTTTTAACTTTTGTTTTTACAATTAAAATCTTTTATCAAATATAAATATACACTGTACCTCCAGGGGAGGCATTTTATAAGTGGGATTCTGTGCCATGCTGAGGCTTTCTTACACCAGTGCCCACTCACTCACTTTTCATATCTTTATATACAATATTAATCTAATTCAGGCCCTGGCAGAGGGACCAGGATGCCAGGAAGCTGAGGGTAGTGGATGAGCACAGCTTAAAATGCACAAATGTACACTCAGGGATAAAATGCAAAAAAAGTGTTGACGCTAACCAAAGTGCCCTTCGTCACAAATACAGACTGCTCCGTTGGTGCAGTACCCATGTCCACTGCACAGCCCGGGACAAGCCTCGCCAATGTAGACATGATCGACTCCCCATGCGTGGCGTTCACCAGCGCCCTCTTTCTGAATCCAGCGGAACTGTGTGGCTCTGCAGGTCAGAGAAGTGAAAATCAGTACTGTTTGGTAAACAAATGATAATTAAATACCAGTTACACATCACAAAGATCACTGTTATACTGTACATACAGAATATAAACAGAAATAAGCAATGCATTTAGAATCCATACCCAGAAAAGACGTGATCGGGCAGCTGCACTGTAACTCTGGTCCATGATAAACTGTTAATGGGGCTGTAGATGCTGGACTCATGAAACTGGAAGGGAGAGCAGCCCACATTGCTGACTGAGGAGGGAAGGCATGCAGACTGCACCAGCTGCCACGAATCTGACCTACAAAAAGAAATGTATAAGAAAAAAAAAACACTAAAAGTCCTACTTTCATGGGAACCTGGCACAGGATGGTACAATTGTTACAAACTTTTAGTTAAGAATAAACCTACTGAACTCAGCTTCTCATATTCCATCTATAATCTGTACTGTAACTACAGGGATTTGCCTAATGAGGACTGCATGCTATATTTTAGTAGAATTGTCTGTCTTCTCTGTCATCTGATGATTTTACATCAATATTTTTATGGTGAAGTCACAAACCAACCGTTTGAAAACAGCAGTCCAAAATCAGATTTGTTATAGTTTTCGTTTATTTATGGCCACTTCATTAATGACTGTCGTTTGTTTTGTTCATGTGCTTTATCATAGTTGATAGTAGAAGATGATGAGGAGGATTGTTATTTATTTATTGTGACTTAATTAACCCATATTAGTCTCTTTTATTCGGGAATGTCCAGTATAAGTCTAGCCAAACGAATAACATGATGATGTTACACATCTGTTCACTGTTACACTCACCTGGCATCCTTTCTGTACTGAAGCAGGACTGAATGATGATCATCACAACTGTCTGCTTCACAACCAACCACGATCTGCAACATTTAGCCAACGAGTAAATGTAAATCGATAAATACTCCAGCTATGGTGTGACAGAGTCATCTAGGGAGTTTGTGATCTGAGATAGATAGATGGATGGATGGATGGATGAATGGATGTTGCAGACAAAAGTTTTTGGACGCTCTGAGAATGTGGAACATCACTGTGAAGACAGGACCTGATGTCCTGCCAAGTTCTCCATCAAAGTTGGCAACCATAATTTTATTGACTTTGTTTTAGGGGGGCAGGACAGAAAGGTGTTGATCTGACTTTTTAGGAGGCGGAAACCTATTAAAATGCCGTACTGAGAGTCACTGAGGTTTCAGTATAACCTGTTGTGTTGCCACTGTCTTTCTATGGACACTTTATGAGCCTGTTAGCAGTGAGTGTAACAGAGAAAACTAATTAGAAGTGGTGTCCACAAACCTTTGGCCATATATAGATAGATATATGAGCTAATTAGTCTTTAAAACAAAGATTGCTGACCTTGAACTGCAGGATGTACCCTGGTTGAACGATGAGTTCTCGAGTGGCCAAGATGTTGTGGGTTCCATCCTGATTTTTGTTGGGCCAGTAGAGGTGGAAAGAGGGATTGCCACAAAAACCGGCCGTCCGCACCGCATTTGGGTAGAAACTCCATATTTCTTCATGAGATGTACTTTCTGAGAGATTATATTAAGAGAGCATGAGAGAGATGTTCTTAGAAGAAGCAAGAAAATATCTTATGTATTATCTTTATATACAGCTCCACTTTGGTGTCTGATTTCTATCATATTAAAGACACTTAATTGATAAATCGCTTGTTACCATCATCAAAAGTGTCCAGGAGGGAACTGGGGTTGATATCAGCACCTCCCACCAGGATGTTATCTAAGGCCCACTGAGCACGCTCAGGATTGGGAATGACCAGTCCTGAGGTCACTGTGTACGGCTGCCACCACCGCAGACGGGTAGCGTTGGTCAGTGCCCCTTCTGGCAACATAATGAAGTCCCTCCTTACAGAAACGTACTTCAAATAATCCATCTCATGCAGGAGCGTCCATGAAACACCTGAAAGAGAGAGAGAGTAAGGAAATCGTTCTTATTTTAATAATTTACATTGACAGGATTTAGCAGACACTTATCTTACACCCAAGCAATTGTGGGTTAAAGGCTTTGCTCAAGGACCCAACAGTGGTAGTTTGGCAGAGGCAGGATTTGAACCCTGGACCTTCTGGGTCATAATCCTGTACCCTAACCACTAGGCCACCACAGTCCCACACAGTCCCACAATAATAACAGTAACAGTCCAAAAGTATTAAGACAAACCTCCATCAGTGGAATAATCCAGTAACACACCCTCTTTTCTACACGTCGGACGATGGCACAGAGTCAGATTTTCCTCACTTCCAATTTTAGCCCAGTACTCCACAAACCTAGATACATCACGGCAAGAGATGGGACAAAAATAATAAAGAAAAAACAAAAAAAAACCAAACACAACCAATAAAACAAGACGTCAGAACTGACTTTGCTCCACGTAGATCCAGGTCAACAGTGACGGCCTGTCTTGTGTTAGCTCCACTAAAATACAGAGCCATGCCCTCCACCAGCACCCCGCAATTAGTGCAGGGGCGACCCCCTTCCAAAATCTGCCAATGCGGTCCGTGAGTCCCCTGCCATTCAAAACGCTCCTTTAGGGATCCCTACGAGGAAAACAGAACATAAGCGTTCCTGTGTGATGGTACGAGTGTGTGTGTATCGTACAGTAGGATGTTATATTTTGGATTTACTTTTAGGACTGAACTGGCATGGCAGGAAGGGCCAGAAAATCCAGGGTCACAGAGGCAGCGCTGGTCCATACAGTCACCGTGACCGCCGCAGTTATTATCACACGCAGGTCCGATGTAGAAATTCTCCACCGCCCACTGGATATCTGAGTGCTGTTGGTAGAACCGGAACCGAACCGCTCTGGGTGTACAAACACACAAAATCATATCTGGAAAATCTGATTTAACTCAACTTTTAACCAGCACTGTCAGGACAACATTACCGTTACAGCATTTAGCAGACGCCCTTAGCCAGAGCGACTTACAATTGATACAGTCTTACAATCCAAGCAGTTGTGGGTAAAGAGCTTTGCTCAAGGACCCAACAGTGGCAGCTTGGCAGAAGTGGGATTTGAACCCTGGACCTTCTGGTTCATAGTCCAGCACCTTAACTGCTAGGCTACCACAGTCCCACAGTTTCCACAAATGACTTTATACAAAAAGGTCCTACTAATACTAATACTAATTGCTACAGTATAAATCTAAAATGCACATTTAGGATTTGTAATGAAGTGAAATAATACTACTCTTAGGTCTTTGTGATTTACAAATACACTATATAGACAAAAGTTTGTGGACACCCAAAAAATTCGGTGCTAATCTTGGGTACCAGGAATTCAAATTGGTTCCGGAAGGCTGTTTGAATTCGTATTTGTTTGAAGTCTGAATCCAAGTCCTTGCAGACACACCCTGACCCTGGGGCAAACGGACAGGTTTTACTGATGTTCCAAAAATGCTGGAACAGACCATTTGATTTCCGAATAGATTGACTAAAGAAGCATTTGTATTTTAGTATGGAGTTTACCCACCACCTTTGCTGCTACAACAGCCTTTGTTTTTTCTAAAAACAAAAAGGTCAGCTTTTGATAAGCTCAATAAGTTCACTTTTGGAATATTCTAGTCCATTTTTAGGTGTCTGATAAGGGTTGAGATCAAAGTTCTGTGCAAGCCAGTCAATCTAAAGTTGGACTTTGTTTAAGGACAGCAGGTCCAGAAAGTCCAGAAACAGGAGAGCAGAAAGTTGGACACATAAAGGTGTGATGTTGAGAGTCACCGGAGTAACAGTATGACCCAAGTGAGCGTAGCTGAAATAGCAGAGCTCAATCATTAGATGGGGTGTCCACAAGCTTTTGTGCATATAGCCAGACTCCATATACATTTTGACTCAATTTGGCAAAGATTGATTTAAACTCGTATGAGAGTACGAACAAACCTCTTTACCTGTTCACATGTCCAACAGGTTTGCCCTCCTCAGTGAAACACCCACTGAGCAGCCTGTTGAAAGAGCTCTGGTCATATGTGACTCTATTTTACGACACGTGAAACTTGCTACCCCTTTAGGGACACCAGCAGCTAGAGTTCTCTGTATCCCCGGAGCCAGAGTGCCGGACATTGTAACGAGTCTTGGTGAACTCGAGAGCCGCAGATTCTCTAGGATAGTTATTCATGTAGGGGCTAATGATATACGCCTTCGTCAGTCAGAGGTTACTAAGGCTAATTTTGTAGAGGTGGTTAGCGTGGCGAAAGGCGATGTCCGATGCTGAAGTGTACTTTGGCCCCATCCCAATGCGGCGAGGTGGTGACCAAGCTACAGCAGGGTATGGTCGCTGAACTGCTGGCTGTCCAAGTGGTGCTCTGAAAACAACGTGAGCTATATAGACAACTGGACAGCCTTTGAGAGTAAACCTGGCCTTTTAGGATGGGACGGTGTCCATACCACTCGGGAGGGTGCTGCTCTTATCTCCTGCAACATTGCCCATAGTCTTATGGCCCGATTGGTTAGGGGCTGACTATCCAGAGGCAGGGGTCAGGCAGCAGACAGACCCCGGCTTTAACCAACTGTCTGCTGGTAGCCATGCACCGTCACCCAGAACCCACATTATTGAAACTGTGTCTGTTACCCGCATCTGCCCTAAACGTAAACGCTCTCAAAAAGTCTGTTTTAATAACCTCATTTAGTATAAACACAGATAGCTGCCAAAGAAATAACAAACATTAGACTAAAGCTAGGACTACTTAACATTAGATCACTTACACAACAAAGCAGTGATTGTAAATGAAATGACACTGATAACGCTTACACACTCTCTGTCTCACTGAGACTTGGATTAGACCTGATGAATATTTAGCCTTAAATGAAGCCTCACCTCCTGGATACAGTCATGCTAGTCGCCCTCGTCCTAATGGTCGGGGGGGGGGGGGGGGGGGGGGGGGGGGGGGCTAATTCTTTTGAAATACTGATTCTTAATGTGACTGATCCATCCTTATGGAAGCCAAAACCACACTCTTTTCAGCTTATCACTATTTACTGCCCCCTCCTGGTCCCTATTCAGAATTTCATCAGGGAATTTGCTAACTTTCTTTCCTGCTTACTACTGTCAACAGATAAGGCTTTAATTGTAGGTGATTTAAATATTCACTTTGACAATGAGCAGGATCCACTTAAAATAGCTTTCGAGTCCATCTAGAATCCATGGGTATCACTCAGAATGTGATGGGACCAACCCACCGCTTGTAATGTAATCATACTTTAGATCTAATATTTAACATTTGGTATCAATATAGATAACCTTGATGTTTTCCCGCAAAGTGATTCGATTTCAGATCACTATCTTTTAGTATTGAGCTATCTCTAATAAATAAAATCCTTCTGCTCGTTATCACACCAAGCGCACTATCACATCTGCTACTCCAGCTGCGTTTATTGAAAACCTACCAGACTTTAAATTTAATACACCTACAGAGATCAATCATCTTGAGTGTGTAAATGACCAATTAGAATGTGTGCTTCGCTCAACCCTGGACACGACTGCCCCTGCTAGGGTCAAACGCATTAGGGAAAAAAGGCTAGCACCATGGTATAATGACCACACCCGTACCTTAAAGCAAAGAACACGGCATTTAGAGCGCAAGTGGAGACACAGTAAATTGGAGGTTTTTAATTTTTTGTATGGAGGGACAGCATGGCAGAGTATAAGCATGCCCTCACTAAAGCTAAAGCTGCATACTTCTCTTCAATCATAGAGAAAAGTAAGAATAATCCAAGATTTCTCTTTAATACAGTCTCCAAATTAACAAAACCCCCCACAGAAAGTTGACTCTCCCATTCTGTGTATTTTAACAGTAATGATTTCATGACTTTCTTTAATGATAAGATAGAAAAACATTAGGCATAAAAAACACTAGTGAAGACATCTATTTAATGAGCTGTAAATCAAGATTAGAATCTTTTACCCCAATTACTAATACTGAAACTATCCACACTGATCCGCTTGTCTAAGTCATCAACATGTTTATTAGATCCAATTCCTACACGTCTACTCAAACAAGCATTACCTAGTGTTATAGAGCCAGTGTTAGTTATTTTTAAATTCATCCCTTACCTTAGGTTATGTGCCCAAATCCTTTAAGTCTGCCGTTACCAAACCACTGATTAAAAAAGCCAATCTTGACCCTTGTGTGATATGTAATTATAGACCAATTTCAAATCTACCGTTTCTGTCCAAAATCTTAGAAAAAGCCGTCTATCAGCAGCTCTGCAGTTACCTCCAAAGGAATGAAATTTATGAAACATTTCCAGTCTGGCTTCAGGCCCCACATAGTACTGAAACAGCATTAATTAGGGTACTAAATGACTTGTTAATGTCCTCAGATAAGGGAGTGTGTTTTTTTCTTGTTCTGTTAGATTTAAGTGCAGCATTTGACACTATAGATCATGATGTTTTACTAAACAGACTAGAAAATACTGTAGGTATTAAGGGATCAGCACTTTCTTGGTTTAAATCCTACTTAACTGACTGGTACCAGTTTGTTCATATAATAATCTAAGGTCTAAGCTCTCAAAAGTGAAAGTATGGCGTGCCTCAGGGGTCAGTGCTTGGCCCGCTTTTATTCTCTCTGTACATGCTGCCACTAGGCTCAGTTATTCGTAAACATGGCATTAATTTCCACTGCTATGCAGATGATACACAGCTGTACATATCAGCCAAACCTAATGACAGCCTTACAATCAACAAAATCAAGGACTGTGTAAAGGAATAAAAGATTGGATGTTATTTAATTTTCTCTTACTTAACTCAGATAAAAAACTGAGGTTCTATTAGTGGGACCCAAGGCTGTGAGAGGACAGGTTGGCTACATCTATCCTAAATCTAGATGGACTGTCCCAGTATTGCCCAGTCCGTCTGTAAAAAACTTAGATGTCACATTTGATTCAGATCTCTCCTTTGATGCACACATTAGCAGCATCACTCGAATGGCTTTCTTTTCAATTACGTAAATATCGCTAAACTTAGAAATATCCTCTCCTTTAATGATGCAGAAAAAAACTTGTTCATGCGTTTATAAACCTCAAGGTTGGATTACTGTAACGCCCTTACTTACTGGATGCTCTAGTAAATCTATAAATAAACTTCAGTTAGTTTTCAGAATGCAGCTGCCCGAGTTGCTAACTCGAACTAGAAAATTTGATCATATCACTCCTGTTCTATCATCACTGCACTGGTTACCAGTCAAATTCCGGCCATTGATTTACAAAATACTTCTTATAACCTATAAAGCTCTACATGGCCTGGCCCCACATTATCTGAGTGACCTCTTAGAGTTTTAACAATCCAAACTCGTCTACTTCGTTCGCAGGGTGTGCAGGACTTCTTTTAGTTCCTTAGAATTAAAAAAGTCACAGCAGGGGGAAAGGCTTTCTCATACATGGCCCCCCAACTATGGAATAAACTTCCCACTTTCGTTCGAGATTCAGACACTCTCCAAAGTTTTAAGTCTATGCTAAAGACATACCTATTTACGCAGGCTTTTGACTAGATTTAGACCAGGATGCATGGCTTGGGTCACTGGGGCCGGAGTCTGGGGTCATGTCTTGCCTGCCTGCCTTGTCCGTTAGCGGGGGGAGTGTCGAGTGGGCGGTCTGGCTGAACTGGGGCTTCGGTCTCTCGTGATCTTGAATCATGCATCCTTGCCTTAGAATAAGGGCAGAGCTGGGGGGGTTCATAGTCAAAGAGTCTTATGGTGATCAGAGACATTGGGTTGCTGTCTTCTGCCTCCCGTGGGGTTGCCAATGTCTCATGTGATCCCTCTTGGCTGTGTTTCCTACCAGTTCTCCTCTTTCTAGCTATGCTGCTATAGCTAATGCTGCCGGGGTCTCATGCTACACTTGGCATCAGTGATTGACATGGCATCAGTGATTGTTAATAGACCCTGTGCTCTTAATCAATAACTAATTACATTTTCTGTTTTCTCTTCGAGCTGTGTTCCGGCAGTTCTGGCCCCACACATGATGTTCATCTGCTGTAGCTCCAGTCAAGCTGCTTCCGTCATCAGATCCAGCCCCACCATACCTGGGCCACTTAATACTTCACATTTTATTCGAACTATGACTCCATTACTTTAGTTTCGCCCTTAGATTTATCATCTACGCCGCCCAAGGAGGTTGGGTCCCTTTTTGAGTCTTGGTCCTCCTAAGGTTTCTTCCTATAACTCAGGGAGTTTTTCCTTGCCACTGTCGCCCTAGGCTTGCTCAATTTGGGATTGGACGTAGTTATTAGGAGATTATCTAAACTTGTAAAGTTGCTTTGAGACAATACTCCATTGTAAAAAGCGCTATATATATAGATCTGACTTGACTTGACTTGACAAACGGCTCGTAAGATGGCTGACTACAGGAACCACCTGAGATTCAACCTTAGATGCAGAACATCATCATCCTTCCAGCAGACAAAGGCAGGTGCACTGTTTTATCTTGGGATTTTCTTACCTGAAATATTGAGCATGCATCAAGACATTTTGTCCATGTAGTGTAGCTTTTCTTCAGTACGCAATATAAACTAAAATCTAACCAAACTGATTGCATTTTCCCTGTTTGTTAGATTTTTTTCTGAACGCCACACTACAAACCACATGTGGCAGTTCTTACGTTCCTGCGAGGCTCTCAGGCAGAGGGTAGATGGCTCTTTTCCAGCCTTCAGCAGGGAAGAAGACAGAAGGCTGTGAGACCTGTCCTCCACAGCGAGGGTTAGCAGGAAGGCACTGAGAGACCAGGTACTTCCACGACACACCAAAGTCCACCGAATACTGGACGTGGACCTGCCTCTCTGCAGGCTTCTCAGGAACGCCGCATCCGACTGCAACCTGCAAAAAAACAAAAAAACAAAAAACACACAGATTACTGACAATGAAACTACAAATAAAGTCTTTAACTTTACATAACGGCACAGTTTAGAATAATATACTGATAGCAGTAGTAAAAGACTGTTATGCACCGACCTTAAAGTTCATGACCCAGTTCCTCCCTGGTACGATGTCCCGTGTTACTGTATAAACCTCCTGACTGTCCACATTCCCACACAGCATTACACCGTCGGGCGAGTGGCAGAAGTGCTGTACCGAGCAATCCTCAGAGAACAGCCAGTGTTCACTTACTGTGGGAGTAATATACAGTGGTGCTTTGAAAGTTTGTGAACCCTTTAGATTTTTCTATATTTCTGCATAAATATGACCTAAAACATCATCTGATTTTCACACAAGTCCTAAAAGTAGATAAAGAGAACCCAGTTACACAAATGAGACAAAAATATTGGTCATTTATTTACTGAGGAAAATGATCCAATATTACATATTAGTGAGTGGAAAAAGTATGTGAACCTCTAGGATTACCGGTTAATTTGAAGGTGAAATTAAAGCCAGGTGTTTTCAATCAATGGGATGCCAATCAGTTGTGAGTGGGCACCCTGTTTTATTTAAAGAACAGGGATCTATCAAAGTCTGCTCTTCACAACACATGTTTGTGGAAGTGTATCATAGCACGAACAAAGGAGATTTCTGAGGAGCTCAGAAAAAGAGTTGTTGATGCTCATCAGGCTGGAAAAGGTTACAAAACCATCTCTAAAGAGTTTGGACTCCACCAATCCACAGTCAGACAGATTGTGTAAAAATGGAGGAAATTCAAGACCATTGTTACCCTCCCCAGGAGTGGCTGACCAACAAAGATCACTCCAAGACAAGGTGTGTAATAGTTGGTGAGGTCATAAAGGACCCCAGGGTAACTTCTAAGCAAACTGAAGGCCTCTCTCACATTGGCTAATGTTAATGTTCATGAGTCCAACCATCAGGAAGAAACAACTGAACAACAATGGTGTGCATGGCAGGGCTGCAAGGAGGAGAAAGCCACTGCTCTCCAAAAAGAACATTGCTGCTTCGTCTGCAGTTTGCTAAAGATCACGTGGACGAGCCAGAAGGCTATTGGAAGAATGTTTTGTGGACGGATGAGACCAAAATAGAAGTTTTTTGGGTTTAAAAGAAAAGTGTTATGTTTAGAGAAAGAAAAACACTGCATTCCATGCTCATAAGAACCTTATCCCATATGTGAAACATGGTGGTGGTGGTAGTATCAGGGTTTGGGCCTGTTTTGCTGCATCTGGGCAGGACGGCTAGCCATCACTGATGAAACAATGAATTCTGAATAATATCACAGAATTCTAAAGGAAAATGTCAGGACATCTGTCCATGAACTGAATCTCAAGAGAAGGTGGGTCATGCAGCAAGACAACGACCCTAAGCACACAAGCCGTTCCATCAAAGAATGGTTACAGAAGAATAAAGTTCATGTTTTGGAATGGCCAAGCCAAAGTCCTGACCTTAATCCAATGGAAATGCTGTGGAAGGACCTGAAGCAAGCAGCTAATGTGAGGAAACCCACCAACATCCCAGAGCTGAAGCTGTTCTGTACGGAGGAATGGGCTAAAATTCCTCCAAGCCGGTGAGCAGGACTGATCAACAGCTACAAGAAATGTCTAGCTGCAGTTATTGCTGCACAGGGGGGTCAGACCAGATACTGAAAGCAAAGGCTCACATACTTTTGCCACTTACTAATATGTAATATTGGATCATTTTCCTCAGTAAATAAATGACCAAGTATAATATTTTTGTCTCATTTGTGTAATTGGGTTCTCTTTATCTGCTTTTAGGACTTTAGGAAATCTGATGATGTTTTAGGTCATATTTATGCAGAAATATAGAAAATTCTAAAGAGTTCACAAACTTTCAAGCACCACTGTAAAATAGGTTGGTAATAGTTACTTAATTTGTAGAAATGCAGCATTTTAGAACAACTGGGTCCAAAAGAAAGATCCAACAAAGAAAAGTGCCTATTACAGATTTCGGTGACCATCTGAGGGCCTTGGTGAGGATAGGACAGGTTTGTGGATGATTCTCATGGAGTGCAATGGCCATAAAATCACAGAACTGCCGTTTATGGGCACCAGGTCTTTTATTTTTGTAGTAATGTTACCTACAGTGGATAGAATTTTGAAATGGGACACAGGATATTCAACACACAGCCCAGAGAAAGTAGTAAAGGAGTCTACTGAGTCAAAAAAACCTAAAGTCAGCAGACATGTTTTGGATTATGTTAATAAATTCCGTGATTAATTCAGTGACATGCTTGCAATCTGGCCAAACAAATGTCCTGCAAGTCACAGGATAAAACGGAGCGCTCCTCTTTCTGCAGAAGGCTGTAGCTTTGAGACTTTCAGAGTTTATATTAAGTGTTAGTATCTCCGTAACCCATCTATGGTTTAACTACACTGCCCGGCCAAAAAAAAAGAGTTGCATATTTGATTTGGTTTTGATTAGGGCACAAGTTCCAGTCCTCATATCATTACTCAGTACCCATCAGAGGGTAATAACTTCCAGGACACAAAAACCTACAGTAACTCTTCCATACTCACTCAACTGTATATGCCATAGGTTTTATTTTCTATTTTTTTTTATTTCCATTCATCTTAGCCTATATATTATTCTATTGTAATTTTACATAGGGTATTTTTTACATATATTTTTTAAATTATTGTATTTAACATCCAGGCTGCCCAAGGAGGATGGGTCCCTATTTGAGTCTTGGTCCTCCCAAGGTTTCTTCCCTGTAAGGTTTGGGGAGCGTTTCCTTGCCACTGTCGCCTCAGGCTCGCTCAACTAGGGCATTGAGGCAATATTTTTGTAAAGCTGCTTTGAGACAATGCTATGTTGTAAAGAGCGCTATATAAATAAATTTGACTTGACTTGACATTTACCTCGGCATGGTTTTGAGAATCTTATGTCACAACGTTTATTTGCATCAGTAGTTGCGTTCATCTTTGGGATTCATCTCATTACATATAAAAAATGAGAAGCTACATGTTGCTCCAGTTAGGGCTAAACCAACTGTTAGTTTTGCTGATAATTAGAAACATATTGTCAGTGATACTTAAGTCATGATCTGCAGATAAACCACTGCTACCAGGTCACCAGTGATGTTTAATACTGTATTTTGTATTGTGTGTGTGTGCATGTTTCACACCTAAGCTGTTCTCCTCGTCCTGGGTTTCAGTGCTAAAGTGGCCAGGCGATGTAGCATCAGCTGGAGTCCTCTCATGATTAGGCAGACCAACACCCCCAAAGGTATCAGCGATCTCAGCAGGGCTTCCTAATCCGGAGATAAGCACATTGTCCAGCGCCCAGTCCGCACTGTCCACTCCGTCATGCTGTGGCTGCCACCAGCGCAACCGCACACCCACTGCCCGGGCAACGGGTGGCAAGAGCACGTTCACAAACCTGAAGAAAATACTTAAAGCCTAAATATACAGAATGTAGCTCCAGTATTTCTGTTTTTTACAAAGATGTCAGAATTGGATGTTATAACTATGTGTCCAAAATGATCTGTACCCTGGTTTTCTGTACTGATCATAGAACATCTCTGTCAGCAAACTCCAGCTGATGCCCCCGTTCAGACTGAACTCCAGTAACACACCCTGGTTTCGTTTGGTCGGTGGGGACATGCAGCCAAACATGAAGTAGAACTGGACAAACTCAGCGCTGGTCAGGTTTAGATCTACAGTCACCAGCTGTCGAGTGCAGAGCTGTTCATGAAACAAACATAGAAATATGGTTATGTTAAAATGTTTGATTAAATAGTTTACATAGCTTTTTTTGGCATTTACAGTGAGAACTTCATAAAACCTACAAGCAGAGACAAACCCAAACTTGCTTTGCACAGACTTAGATGTGCAAAATCTTCTAGATCTGGTAGAGCTTCAGTAAGAGCTCAAAGTGTAGGTGACTAACACTGAAGCTTGCAGACATATGTCACAATTAAGTTTGTTTGCCATGTTTGCTAACCCTAGTGATGGAAAGCTCTTCGACCGGGATGAAGGTAGACCAAGCCACCACAGTCTCTGGTGTATGTTTAACCTTCAACACCTAAAAAACTTTAGGGAATTCTGCTAAGCTGTGATTTTGTAAGATAGATTTTAAGAGAGTTTTGTCAAAAGAGAATGAGCTCTGTGTACAGCTTCCACAATATAATTTAATTTGGACAGAATTGCTGATTTTTTGTGGGAGTCTGATGCTCTGGCTGCTGGTCCCTGGGTCCGAGCAATCATTCTAATTCATTCTAATCGTAATCCATAAAGGTGTTTATAGTCATACCCCGCTAAAGTGCAGGGCTGCCCCTGATGCCACAGCTCCACAAACAGCACTTGGTTTCCCCCCAGTCAGCATGTTCCAGTGCCTGAGTGAGGGCGCACGGCTAAAACTATCCTTTAGCTGGGACAGAAGCGGCAGCAGGACCTCGTCACAGTGTACACCGCCCCAGCCCTGATCACACCTGAGAAAAGGGAAGAGAACAATAAAACACATTTTGTGCCATGGGAGTTTATGAAGCCGTATTCGCAGAGGAAAGGCTGTTTACTCACAGACAGGAGTTCTGCTTGCAGTGACCGTGACCCGAGCACATTTCAGGACAGCCGTCTCCGATGTAGAGGTTATCCAAAGCCCAGGTTTGCTGCTTGTCAAAGGGGGCCTGCTGGAGCCAGCGGAATCGAGTGGCTGAAGACCTAACAAACAGGATCTTTGACTCTCTCTTACAAAGTACTTACAGATTTCTGTGGACGTACTTACACCCTACTGTAGAGAACATGACTTTACCTGGCGTAGGGTGGCACGGGTAAGGTAACTCGGCCCCATTTGTTGTAGGTGTCTGACATTAAAAGTCTCTGGAGTGTGAAGGAGGAACAGTCAGGACTGGAGGGTAAACAGTCCCTAATGAGAGGCTGCCAGGTCAGGCCCAGGTCCAGAGAGTACTCCAGTTCCACAGCTGCACACACACAGGTATACGTACCTGTTTAAATTCTGAAAGGTGTGTTTGAATGATGAATTAATGTCGACTCGAGTATGTTGCGGTTTTCTTACAGTAACAGGAGGACGTGACGGAGCAGGAAGCAGAGAAGTCGAACTGGATGACGGCGTCCTGACTTACGTTAATATCAGTGGTGACGCTGTAGCGCGTGTTTGATTTCTCAATGAAAGCGAAGGCCTCACCATCAGAGCCGCACACGGGCATGCGTGTGCCACCTGGGTGAAGCAGCCAAGAGCGGGCATCTGGCGAGGAGAAGTCATCCTCCAGTGGACCCCAGCCGCTGGCACTGCCACCCACTACCACCTAAACTCACATCAGCACACCGCAATACTCGTAATATTCATGAGCTGTTTCTGAAAACACATACTCCAAAAAAATAGAAAATAAGTTAGGATATTCTTACCTTATCAATCACCCAGGGGCTGTGATAGTGGCCGTTTTCAGATGGTTGCCACCAGCGCAGACGTGTTTCGGTAGTGCGGGCTCGCAGTGGGATCTCCAGGGCCACCAGGTGAGCCTGGTTGCTGTTGTTGCTGTAGAGGAACTCCTGCAGTAAGCTCCAGGATAATCCTCCGTTCACCGAGAACTGCAGCAGCACTGGCTGGGAACGTGGATCAGGGGCGGCTTTACCACATCCTAACCGCAAAAAGAACTGCACAAACCTGTGAAAAATAAAAACACAACCATTCTGGACCTCAATAAATGATCCTACACTGTGCACATGATGATAGAGAGGTATGGATAGAGGGGAGAAAATATTCATTTAGTTTTAACACATATTTGCGCTTTAAGTCTTGCATTAATCTCAGGTTTCTTGCTCTGTTCTGATCTGGGCAGTTCGACTTACCTGGCGTTAGACAGGTCCATATCTGTGGTTTCTAAAATGCGTAATCCGTCCTCACTGAAAAACAGGTGGTTTCCGCTGGCCATCATACCACACTTTCTGGAAGGCTTTCCTCCACTCAACAACCCGAAATTCTCCAGAGCTTCCAGAGCACCGTCTTTAAGAGTAACGGAGACTTTAATAAACTTTAATACTGTACAAACATTTGGGCAGAGCATACAGTAAGATTTTTAAGTTTTCAAACATCTGTACCTTCAAAATCTTCTTTCAGGAAGTCTGGGTTTGGAACATCTGGAACAGAGCACACTGGACCGGAGTAACCGGGGTCACACTCGCAGTGTGTGCCCCTCAAACATGATCCATGACCACTACACATGTCTTGGCACTGAGGACCGATATAAACGTTGTTGAGAGCCCAGGTGGGAGGAGCCGTGCCAGCTGGATAGAAGCCCTGGTACCAGCGAAATCGTACCAACCTGCAAGGTTATGAGCGACACACTTTCAGACTCTGTTGTATGTACTAAAAACAAACTGCTCTCTTTGCTTTGCCTTTACTGACCCACACAGGCGCAGTCTGCCCAGGTGAATGACCTCCCTGCGCCATCCTTTCATGGTGCCAGCGTAGTAGATACTAGCCGGGTGGAGATCAGTCGAGCAGAAGGAGCTGGCTGTTGGACTTCCAGCACATAGTGGAACTAAGAGGAGCCATGTCACGCCGTAGTCCCTGGAGAACTCGAGTCTCACAGGGTTTGAGGAAGAGCTCTCGGTCGTACAGCCTACGTTGATCTATAAATCGAAATGTGATTTAATAATTCTCAAAAATACTACGTACTTGATTAATGGGAGTGACCATTTTTTAGGCTGGAATTTGAGCTTAATCATATGAAATCGTACCTCAAACTGAATAATCGTGTTCTCATTTACATTGATATCTCGAGTAGTGATTGAATGTTCTCCCACTTCACTGGACAGAAAAACCATGGCCAGGTCCTCCTCCCTGTACACAGGAAGCACAGTAATTAAGAAACTATAAACTGTAGATGGACTGCTAATAATGTAAAACACGGGGATAACTCACAGGGTGGCTTTCTGGTTCGGACAGTAAGGGCTAATGTTACCCCCTGAGTAGAACAGCCAGTTCAGTATCTGAGGGCCTCCCTCAAAATCCTCTGATAGTACTGGAGAGTCGTTCATCGAGCTTCCGTCAATTATGAGATCATCAATCACCCAAACCTCGTCCTTCTTACCTGTGAAATCAGATAATGACAAACCAGGCCTTAATACCTGGTACAAAATAAACAGAATTCAATCTCTGGGCTGTAGTGTGAGTCACTGAGGAATGATGAAGGTTGCATCAGCTCTTTACCTTATATAAGTGAGTAGTATGGTTTACAATAAATAGAGAAATCAATAAGTTTAGTAATGTACTATTATCTATTCTCACTTTTAAATATTCGATTGAATACGATTTGGAGTGAATACTGGATGAGAAAGGTTTTATTTAGAGTTTTTGATTGTGAATCGTAACTCAAAAGCTCTAACCTTATTAATGTGCTGAGTATGATGATCTACGGAACAGGTCTTGTGTTCTATTACTTAAATATAAACTGAACGTTGATTTGTTGTTTTGGAAAGAACTCTAACATATGGGAAAAGTGTGTTATATCTAACACTTTTTAATATAATTCTTACACATATTTCTTGCATATAACATCTAGGCTGTAAGCAGGTTGGGTTTCTTCTTGAGTCTTGGCCCTTGAGTCTTTTTTATAACATTTAGGGATTTTCCTTGCCACTGTTACCCTAGGCTTGCTCTGTTAGAGCTGTGGATCTATATTTTAATAAAGCTGCTTTAATAAAGAGTTAATGATCCATTATAAAGAGAGATACAGAAATAAATCTGGTTTGGCTCAACGCCGGATGTCCGAAAGGTTGAATACTATCTTCAAATGCTGACTAAAGGCATGTACTCAGGCTAAAGGCTTCACTCAGCATGTACACATTTAAAGACAACAACAACATTAACAAAAAATCCTTTATCCTCTCCTTTATGATCGTTTGTGCCATTATCAAATAATAACAGGGTTTTAGTTCTGTTGTTGCTTCTCTCCAATATGAGGAAGCGTCTACTAGAAGAATCCAAATCACCTCTGTCCGTCAAGTTCTGTATCTTTGTCTGAAAAAATAAAATGTTTCGTCTGGACCTGTTTCGTCTTAAACTAGACTTTGACTTTGACTTTAAAAAGAAATATAATATTATAAATGTTATTCTAATACCAATTCCACAGTATTTTGTTGGTGTTGTGTGTTCAGACCGTTGTTGTACGGCTGCCACAGCCTGAATCGTGTAGAATTAGTCTGAGCAGTGGGGGGCAGCGGGACATGCAGGAACAAGGTATCAGTAGAGGTAGGAAAGTAGAATTCATCCAACAACAGCCAGCTAATCCCTCCATTCACCGAATACTGCAGCAAAACGGAGTGAGAACGCTCAGGGACACCTGCAGACACACACACACACACACACACAGAGCAATGACAAAAGTTTATAAGCACATTAAATAAACACATTAGCTGTACGATTTAGACATACACCACCTTTAGTGATGAATTTAAATGAGAATTGGATGAACAACGTGTTTGTACAGTCCAGATCCCGTGAAACCAGCATTCGCAGTCCCTCCTAACACACAGACAGGATGCAAATGTAAAGAAACAAGGATAACTCGAACATAAAGGAGAACAGTCACTACACACTTATACTGTACATAAAAACTAAATGAGGCTTTTGCATGTGTTAATCGCTCTTAATTCCAACTGTAAATAAGGATTAAACACATGCACGTGGACTAAGGAGCTTTTCATTCAGATAGTGACTTAAAATACTTAATACCTGAAACTGCAGCCTTGGCCTGACTTACAAATAGGGCACTTTATAATAAAGATAATAAATCATTATTGGAGAGAATCCTAAATGGACAGGATGTACTATTTCTGAATTTTCGAAACACACATTTCTGACATGCTTCGTAATTAAGGACCTACCTACCTGCTTTGCTCTTAGCTTAGGTATCACACCTGAGCCTGAACCAAACCCCACCCAGTACATACTAACCCCTTTAAAGATGAGAG
This sequence comes from Ancistrus triradiatus, assembly GCA_025084515.1. Classification (NCBI taxonomy): domain Eukaryota; kingdom Metazoa; phylum Chordata; class Actinopteri; order Siluriformes; family Loricariidae; genus Ancistrus; species Ancistrus triradiatus. The sequence continues at coordinate 122,646 of JAJAGP010001655.1, read as the reverse complement.
ATGTGCCTGATTTCAGAGGCTCTCCACTAAGTGTGCCCCGTTCTGCCCCATACACCTCAGGCCAGGTCTCTGTCTCCAGGTTCTCATTAAAATCTTCCTTTAGAAGAGAGGGCAGTGCCACCAGGGGCACACAGTGTGCCCCTCCGTAACCTCTGTCACACCTGTTAATGGGGCAGAACAAAAAGGGATAAAGAGTAATAAAGTGATTACAATAGCTGTCAAATTTCCTATGTTAATTAAAATGTTTATCATATTTAGAGTTATACTTACACACAGCGTCCATTTTCACATAGGCCATGTCCAGAGCACATCCATGGGCAACCCGGTGCCAGAAGGACATTATCCAGTGCCCAGCTATCTGCACCAGGGGTGAAGTGATGCTGGATCCAGCGGAACCTCGTTCTGGCAGAACTATGATAAAACAGAAGTCGCTCTACAGATGAGAATCATATTAGAACGTCATGCTATCTTATTAAAAGTGTACATGGCATACATGGCAGTACTGGGCAGGTAAACAGTGACCCGTCTCCAGTGGGAGCACTGAGGAGTGCTGTAGATGGAGCTCTGGGTGTATTCTGCACATCCAATAGTGGGAGGAACACACTCCGGGGTGAGCAGCTTCCAGCGGTGACCGAGGTCCGTAGAGAACTCCAGGTGCACTCCGTTAGCCGGGGTCACGGCCTTGCTGCAACCCAAACTCAGGTCAAACTGCAGAAACGAGGAGCCCAAGACCTCAAAGTCCCAACTCTCTGCATATCGAGGACGCTCTGGTAAGAGACGAACAAAAATACTTTACAGGGGGACATGAAAGTAAAAATATAAATGGAAACACACACACACACACACACACACACACACACACAGGGACACACAGACACAAGCGCACGCACACACAAAGACACACAGACACAAAGACACACCACACCACACACACACACACACACACAGACACACACAGACACACACAGACACATGCGCACACACACAATACACACACACACCACAGACACACACACACAGACACACACAACACACACACACACGCACGCACACACGCACGCACACACCACACACACACACATACACACCACAGACACACACACACACAGACCACACACACACACACGCACGCACGCACGGCACACACACAGACACACACAGACACACACACACAGACACACAGACACACACACAGACAAACACACACACACACACACACACACACAGACACACAGACAATGCGCACACAAACACAACACACACACACAGAGCGACGCAACACACACACACCCACACACACACAGACACACACAGACACATGCGCACACACACACATACACACACACACACACAGACACACACACAGACACACACACACACACACACGCACGCACACACACACACACACACACCATATAAACACACAGACACACACAACACACACACACCACACACGCACTCACTCCACGCACGCACGCACACCCACACACCAGACACACAACACAGACCACAGACATATACACACACACACACACCACACACACACAGACGACACACACACACAGACACACGCGTACACACACACGCACACTACACACACATACACAGACGCACACACACACAGACACACACACGCACATGCACACACACATATACACACACGCACACACACACACACGCACCACAGACACAACGCACATGTGCGCACACACACACACACACACACCAACCCAGAACACACACCCAGAACAACACACACACACACACCACACAGACACACGCACAGACACACACGCACACACGCAACGCACCGCACGCACGCACGCACACACAGACACACGCACATGTGCGCACACACACACACACGCACACACACACACACACGCACACACACACACACACCACGCACACACACACACACAGACACACCGCACAGACACACACGCACAGAGACACACACGCACGCAACACACACGCACACACACACACACACACACACACACACACACACACGCACACACACACACACACACACACACACACACACACACACGCACACACACACACACAGACACACGCACAGACACACACGCACAGACACACACACACGCACGCACGCACACACAGACACACGCACATGTGCGCACACACACACACGCACACACACACGCACACACACAGACACACACGCACAGACACACACGCACAGACACACACGCACGCACGCACGCACGCACACACGCACACACCATATACAAACTAATAAGGTGTAATATTAAGTCAATAACTGTTAATCAAACGTTTCTACACTTAGAAGTTACATGTAATCTGTTATACTGGTATAAATCCAGTCTCACTCACTGCTCCCAGTATCAGAATGGAAAACCAGGGCTTTGTCCAGGGACAGGCAATCCATCGTCACCTCACCACCAACTATTCGGAACCAGCTGTGCCTTAACGGGGACGTTCCATCAAACTTATCATGGAAACCCATTCTGGAGCTGTCATTCATCCCAATCAGAACATTATCGAGCGCCCACTGGGCTGAGGGCTTTCCTGCAACAGAAGAAAACAACAAAACTTACGAAGTGGAAATATGTTGGAACAAAAAGTCATTCTGTCTTTGCCTTACTATATTCGTCTATCTTACAGCCACTAGTAAAAAGTTTATAATTGTTTTATGGGTGAATAGTTTTTGCTTTAACAACTTGGAAGCTCAGTATTAGCCGTACAACAGAACATTCAAAAGCCACCAATAGGAGGAATACAGCGGATGATGTAAAGCTTGTGGGATTGTGCCATGAAGAAAGAAAGGCCAAAGAGAAATGTGGCACGGAAAGAAGCCAAAACTAAACTACAGCTTTCAGGTAATGAGCAAGCAGAAACTAATTAGATACAGGGGTGCTTGAAAGTGTGTGAACCCTTTAGAAGTTTCTATATTTCTGCTTTAGAAGTTTCTATATTTCTGCCTAAAACACCATCAGATTTTCACACAGATTCTAAAAGTAGATAAAGAGAATCCAGTTAAAGAAATGAGACAAAAATATTATACTTGGTCATTTATTTATTGAGGAAAATGATCCACTGTACATCAAGTTTATGTAACTTTATAATCTAAAACGGATAGTTCTGCTTCTAAAATCTGATTTTACCTGTGAAAAAACAGATATATGCACACCTTTGACTGCCTTAAAAACAAGAAGGAAAGAGAAAAACCCAAATGTAAAAAATGTTGCTGATGTTTTATTCAAATGTTCATATTATTTTTTAAAAAGTTATATTGTACTAAACATAAACTGATGAATTCCCACTGAAACACATTCAGCAGTTCTGGAGTTAATTCACATCACTGTCATATGGCACAAGGAAAAGGCACTTCAGTTCAGTTCAGACTGTGAATCATGAATAATAGAGACGCCTTTTTTTTTTTTTTGAAAACCCACTCATAAACTGCCTGAGAAGCACTTAAGTGCAGAGTTATGTTTGTATGCTGAATGTTGACGTGTAGGAGCAAATGCACTCCAAAGCTGGATCCATTTCCATTCTCCCATGTCTTAGAACCTAAAAAATATTTAATTAAAAATTATAGTGACTATATAATTAACGATTGTTTAGAAGAGAACCAGTCAAGTTTGGAAACATCTACTTTTAATGTATTTTTCTTTATTTTAGCTATTTTATTTACCTTACTGTTGTCAACTCTTGAACTGTTGGACAGTGGTATAATTTAATATTTGTGTATTCATCTTTTCACCTAATTGGGGCTGCCACCAGCGGAACACGGTGTAAGGTGACTTTGCTTGAGGTGGCAGTTCGATGGTCACCACCTGAGGTTCCATAAAGGTGTCAAAGTCTAACTCTCTCAGGAACTTCCACTGCACCCCATTATTGGTCGAGTACTGGACGATTACTCCTGCAATGACAAGGAGAGGAAAACACTGTTCTTTCATCACTGCTAAAGAAGGATTTATCCAAAGAAACTCTCTTTATTTGTCACGTTTATACACCAACTAAAAAAATCTGTTCAGAATTTAGAATACCTTCGTTGCGAGAGCGAGGTCTCCCACAGCCAGGGCCCAGATTCTTCCCACCAATCCGAATGTAGAACTGAACAAGTCTATCGTAAATAAGAGAAAAATCAGTTTAATGTTTCATCAATAATACAACACTGTAATAATCGTTGGAGCACTGACCGAGTATTAGTAGTGTCCAAAGGCACGGTGCGAGCTTCTCGACGTCCAAAGTTCCCAAAATACAGGGCTTTCCCCTCACTGATGGTACCACAGTCACCCAGCGTGGGGTCTCCACTAATGATTTGCCAAAGAGGACTCAACTTACCCTCAAAACTTTCGACCAGCTCACTGGGAGTGGGAACAAACGGTACACAGCTGTCCTGTTCCACTAATAAACAGACACACCAAAGGTTAGTACCACATTAAAGGAGACCGAAGGTGATCTAACCCTGCTCTGAGCTGTTACCTGTGTACCCCATGTCACAGAAGCAGACTCCTGAGATGCAATCCCCATGCCCCCCGCAGTGATTGGGACAAGGTTCAGAGATGTAGACGCCGTCCATGGCGAACGCAGCAGCGTCACGATGAGCACTGCTCTCCTGGATCCACCGGAAACGTGTCTTACTAAAGATGAGATTAAATCACCCGTTATGTGCCATGAGCTTTAACTCAAACACAAAAAACACAAAAAAGGCATTTCCCTTCTGTACTGATGCAAAGAAAGAAAACCAACAGGTAACATACAGAATATGAACTGTTTATCTATTACAGGAGTTAATTTATTCTAATCTTGCATTAGGCTTCGTTGTAACGTTTCCATAGTTGGGGGGCCATGTATGAGAAAGCCTTTCCCCCTGCAACAGTCCCCTTTAAGAAAACAAACAACTCCAAGCCATGGACGACTTCAGTTACCCGGCTTGTCAATGGTGACTGGTTAATGACATACATGCAGTCCAATTTTGACATACCTATTTGCGCAGGCTTTTGACTAGATTTAGACCGGGATGCATGGCTTGGGTCACTGGGGCCGGAGTCTGGAGTCATGTCTGGCCTGCCTGCCTTGTCCGCTAGCCGGGAGTGTCGAGTGGGCGGTCTGGCTGAACTGGGCTTCGGGTCCTCGTGATCTTGACTCGTGCATCCTTGGCCTTTCAGAATAAGGGCAGAGCTGCGGGGTTCATAGTCAAAGAGTCTTATGGTGATCAGAGACGTTGAGTTTGCTGTCTTCTGCTCCCGTGGGATGCCCAATGTCCTCATGTGGATCCCTCTTGGCTGTGTTTCCTACCAGTTCTCCTTTTGCTAGCTATGCTGGCTATAGCTGTAATGCTGCCGGGGTTCTCATTGCTACACGTGGCATCAGTGATTGTTAATAATAGTCACTGTGCTCTTAATTCAATAACATAATTTACATTTTCCTGTTTCTATCCGAGCTGTGTTCGGCAGTTCCAGGCCCCACACATGATGTTTCATCTGCTGCAGCTCCACTCAAGCTGCTTCCCGTCATCAGCCTCCAGCCCCATCATACCCGGGTCCAGCTTAATGGCGATGTGCATATTTCACACATTTATTCGAACTTTGGAACTCCATGACTTTAGTTTTTTTTCGTTCTTAGATTTATCATCTACGCCGCCCAAGGAGGTTTTGGGTCCCTTTTTGAGTCTTGGTCCTCTTCAAGGTTCTTCCTATAACACTCAGGGAGTTTTTCCTTGCCACTGTCGCCCTAGGCTTGCTCAATTTGGGATTGGACGTAGTTATTAGGAGATTATCTAAACTTGTAAAGTTGCTTTGAGACAATGCTCCATTGTAAAAAGCGCTATATAAATAGATCTGACTTGACTTGACTTAACGCACCTTGCTGCCACACTGCGTGGAGTTACTACAGTAACTCTGGTCCAGCGCTCATAATCTGCTGGGTTATAGATGGTAGGCTCTCTAAGCTCACGCCCGCTGCCTTCACAATCCGGTGCCCATGACGTCCCTGGGTAACAGCCTTCCTGCACCAAAGCCCAGGTGTGCCCTGCGTCATGCGAATATTGGAGCAGAACTGGAGCCGAGGAACCGAAGTCTGACTTACACCCGACGATCTAGATATCAAAACAAAACAGTGACCCAATTTACAGGACGTTACAGAACATTCTGATACATAGTTTGTTGGAATAATGCTTGTGAGACTGATTATCGTTATAATAAAAGCTTTTTTTTACCACAGATGACGTGATTAAACTTATCTCACGTTACCATTACCTTAAACTGTAACGTGTAGCCAGGTCGTAAGGAGAGGTCTCGGGTCACTGCTACCCTGTCCCCATCAGATCTTCCAAACACCATGGCTGAAGGTGTAGTGGCACAGAAACTTCCGTTCTTCTCCTTATCCATGCCCTCATTACCCAGCATCAGCCAGACACTCATCTGATTCAGGGGATAATCAAACGCTGGCTTCTCGTAAAAGTTCTGAGGAAACAGAGAGAGGAAAACAGAATAAAATAGACTGCATAAAGCACAGCTAACACTACAGTTTGGAGTCCGGTTTACCTGAGGGAGGGTCGGATCAGCCATTGGAATGACATGCTTTTCCCTCTCAGAGAGAATGATGACATCATCTATTGCCCACTGGTCATAACCTTCACCTGAATGGAAGGGCTGCCACCAGCGGAACTGGGTACATGGTGTCTTGGCAGCAGGTGGCAACTCGTAATGAACGAACCTGCAGACACAGAGTAACAAAATACGTACAGTAACGCAAAATATTTTTAAAGAAATCATTAACGATGGAGAACATTTCTCACCGAGGCTTGGTGAAGTCAGTGAAATACATCTCCGCGATCTGATGCCAGCTGATGCCGCCGTTGTTGCTGTACTGTAGCAGTACCCCTTCCTCTCTGCTGTCGGGCCGGTTACACTCTGCCAAGTCTCCACCCACACGCAGGTAGAACTGCACAAACTCCGCCCACTCTGTGTCCAGATTCTGGCTCACTATCTGTCTCAGTCCAGCCTGTGTTAGAATCAGATGCCAAAGTGTACATCAAAGCAATATTTTATTTACAATTTACACAAAATGCAACTATGAGGTCCTCCTTTGTGTGAATATCAGTAACGTTAGTGACCTGCATATCAAACCTTGCTAAAATACATCGAAGATCCCGATGACACAACACCACAGCCCTGGTCCGGGGTTATGATCTCTCCACCAATCACCTCCTGCCATGTGGTCATTATTACATCTGGGGACTCGAAGTCTGAAATCAAACTGGAGGAGAGCGGGGAGGAGGGCTGGCAATCTGGACCAGAAAAGCCCTTATCACACCTGAGAGAGGGAAGATCAAGATTTATTCAGAGATTGATTGGCTTTCTAAATAAAGAGAAACTGATAAAGACATGGCATGTAGAATGAAAACAAAAAAACGTTCAGGGAACACATAAAATACCGGTATGTGCTGCTTAAGATTCATCCGATCAGCATTTGTTTGCTTTAACAATTATAATAGGAAATAAAAGTCTGTCACATATATTTCTAATTCACATATGAATGACAGAAAACTAGTGAACCCTTGCGACACATAGTGACAGAAAAGAAAATCGCAGTCTTAAAGGGCAGAAAACAAGCATGGTAACATTCCATTCGTTTCAGTTTTTTTGTGTTTCAATTTTATAAAAGATCCAAAATTAAGAATTACTGTATTGTACAGTACTAAAGGTTTCAAATTGTGTCAGTTCATATTATTGTTCAAAATAAAACACTGTGTATTAGGAGTCACTCTTGGGCAGCTAGAGGCCGGCTTTGACTCACTATTGGCGTCCCTGATGTGGCAGTATGCAGGTAAGTGGCAACACCTGTTGTTGGGGCTATATAAGCACACCTTGTAGCCCACACAGGTTGTCGCATCATCACAAACTTTTTCACCCTCACCTGGCATATGTAATCGTGTCGCACTTTTTGTTTTGTTAGGGACAGAGGTAACAGGACAGAGGTATGGGCAGTCAGGAGGCTGTCCCATACGTTAGGGCGTACTATTTTAGTGTAGGGTAAGCACTTCTAGCGCTCTAACGCCCCGCCTCCTCCCTCTTGCGCTGTCACCCCTCCTCCTACGCGATCAGGGGAATAAAACATTCCCCTCACAATCGCTCCCATAAAAGTATGCTGCGCTCATTATTAGTATCATCCTCTTTCTTCCCCGTGTCCGTGCCTCGCACCTGTAAGCGCTAAGGAGGTCCCGTGGCATGCATTCGCGCCCGCTCCGCTCGGGCTCCCGACACAGCTGTTGGCATAGCGGAGACACATCATAGGCGTACTGGTGAATAGGAGCGCTGTATGCTCACGCCGTGCGTTACTCTTTATTGTATTATTTTACCCTTTTTTTGGTGAACAATTATTTTCTTTTATTTTAATTATATTTTGGTTCACCATTTCCTTCTGGAGCTAACTGCATTTGGGTCCTAAAACCTTTATATTTTTATTTTCTCGGTTCGCCTGCTGATTTAATATGCCAAGCCATAACACTATGTGCAAAGGATCTAAACTACTATGTGATTATTAGTAAGGTCTGATCAATGTCACATACAAACAGTGCATACTTGTAGCTTAACACAACTAGTTTTTAAGAAAATGTATGCATTAAAATTTGTAGTAAGTTATATTCAAGTTTGTTTCTTAAAAATCAAAAAACACAAATTTACAAATTTTGAAGAGGTGACCTCTTGTATAAAACTGTATGCTGAAGAAGTGTAGAACTATGATATCACCCCGATGTCTTACAGAAAGTTTAGTTTAATTTCTATAAACTCCCTTTACCAATAAACCAGCACTATGGAGATCCAGATCAGGCTTTGTTTTTTGAATATCTTTATAATTTTTAAATACCTGCAGTGACCGTGATCACACCAGCCATGTCCGTTACACATTAAAGGGCACTGCTGCCCAATGTAGATATCATCTAGTGCCCACTCATCCTGCTCACTGTAATAGTTTTGGATCCAGCGAAAACGGGTGGCACTGGACCTGAAAACAGAATTATTACAGAGAATAGCTTTATATTATAATTAGGGAATCACAGCGGTTTAATCTATCATCCATAAAGTTCTGACGTTCACTCAGTTGTTGTTGTGTTAACATAATAATAAAGCATTATTAAGCAAACGCACACAAACTTATCATTGTGTTTAGTTTTCTTAATTAGAGACACTAAAAAAGGGAATTGTACATCATATGTTCCCTTTAAATATATTGTTTCACAGTAAACAAATGCAGATCACACTGATATTTCCTATGTATTATTTAAACGTGTCTGTGATTAGTCCTGTGTGTTTGTACTCACCATGTTTTTTGAGGTAGATGAAGAGTGATTCTTCTCCAGGAACTGAACTCAGAAGGATGGTACACACTGGCAGCAGTGAACTCTGGACAGCTGGGCATGCCTGGGAGGCAGGCCTGTCAATAACACACACACACACACACACACACAAATGATTTGTAAAGCTGCTTTGACACAGTGTGTATTATAATAAGTGCTATACAAAAACAGTACAACTTAAGAATTACGTGAATGGTATTAAGGAGAAATCTTTCTTTATTTGTGTAATACAGATTCTTTTTCTTTCTGTTACTTTCTGTAATGTTGTAATTTTTCTGGGTTGCATTATCCCAGGATTATAACGTACAAATTTCCCCTTTTAATAATCAAGAAAAAGCGTAAGTATTACTACTTTTCAACTTTTTAAACGTTCAGGTTAAGGGAAAGTTGAAAAGTCAACAACATTTTTTCAATAAATCCACAAGAGGTTAGTTTATAAATGTGCATTTACAAATGGTAAATACATTTCATTTTCACTGTACTCACCTCTTTGACCAGGTGCCAGGTCAGGCCATGATTGGTGGAGAACTCGAGTCGAATTTGAGTGTCGATGTGAGCAGACGGCTCACGCCCACAGCCCATTATTAGGGAGAACTGCAACATGTAAGTCGCCCCAATCTGCATCGACTGAGTCTCCACATAACGAATCCCTGAGCCGGGATTATTTTCTCCAGAAAAACTGCGAGTAAGAAAGAGATAAGCATTTAATATCATGTATTTGGATTGAATTAAAATGCTTATATACATAAACACAGTAAATATTAAAACCACCTGGACAGTTACAGTTACAGCAGAGTTACAGTTAGAGTTGCAGTGGTACCTGAGAGTCCATTCATGCTGGCAGTAAGGTTGCACTCGACCCAGGTAGAAACCAAGACTCTGTGTAACATCCAGTACGTTACTGAAGTCCAGACTGATGGCGTTGAAGAGCACAGAAGTCATGCTAATCTCATCCAGCGCCCAAACATCCTGCCCACGGCCCGAGTGGTACGGCTGCCACCAACGGAACTGTACCCCAAACTTCCGTGCTCCTGCAGGGAGCTCCACTGAGATGATCCTAATGGAGACAGTCTCCCTTTAGACAGGTCCTACTGAGGTACTTCACTAACAGGTTTACATAATGTAGTGAAGAACCAAACAGTGTGGTGTAAAGCACAAAGCACAGAGAGAAAAGATTAACATATGATCTCAGACGACATGACTTGATTTATTATTGCATTTAGAAGTACGACTAAATACTCCAAAGGATTGCTGGCCTCAGTGAAAGCAGTTCGGTTAACGTTTTGTGCGTTGTTATAATTATTGTTAGTATAATGGCATTCAGTTGTAAATGATCTACCGTTTATTATGTGATTTGATTTTTCCTTACACTGTAGCTCAGATCATGTTAGTTTGAAACGGTCAGTCAGGACTGTCTAGGCTGAGTCATATAAATTATATTAATGACATATTGGCAGTGTGCTTTTAGATCAGTGTTTCAGGTTTTAAACAGCAGTTATCAGAGGGATGGGCACAGAGGGCACAGCACCATCTGTGTGCCTTTCACCAGCAGCAGGTGGCGTCAGGGTCCATTTGCCTTTTTATTTTTATTGAGCCTTTTGCTATGAAAACAAAATGCCATGTTTGAGTGTTATTACACACACTATAAAGCAAATTAAAGCCAGATTAAAGCTTGGCGTTTGTTTTTCTTATTAGAGTTTATGATTTTCATTTTAATTATGGTCTTGAGATACCAAGATGGCAGGATATATGATACTATAGAGATAGTTTTGACTGAGGGATGCTCTTACCTGGGCTCGTGGAAGCCTTTGTAGGGGTAGTGCTGCAACAGGGTCCACGTGATGCCATTATCTGTGGAGTAATGGAGTAGCACACCCTCTCCAGGCTGGTCTGGGGCAGGACAGGAACTGAGGGTACTACGGCTACCCAACCTCAGAGTGAACTGCAGGTACCTGAAACATGAACACATGTTTCTGAACATGTAGAGTCTCATTATAAAGTATACCAACTACCAACACATCAATTATGAATTATTTATAAATTAATGAATATTTAATTACATATTTATATCCTGTGTGTGTGTGTGTGTGTTTGTACCTGGCCTGGGAGCTATCAAGTGAAGTAGTGGTCAGATGTCTCCTGCTGTCTTTGTTGAAGACCAAGGCCTTCCCACTGGCTAAAACCCCACAGCCGAAACTGACCTCGGCCCCTCGCATAGAGGAGAAGCTGTGATAGGAGGAGAGCCTCGGGCTAGAAAAACCCTCTGACAGAAATGCAGGGAAAGTCTGAGATGCCAGCTCACATGCCGGACCACTAAACCCCGGGTCACACCTGGAAAAGGAAGATTATCAGTTAATGAGCTCAAACAAAAAAATAAAACTATTCCAATAGGAGTCAGTAATATACAAATCATATAATATTTAAATTCTTAAATTAATGTGATATTCATGCATTAGTGGAGAGCATCAAAACAAACGATGTGCATACTTGCATCCGATGCGTGAGCAATGTCCTCTTCCCGAGCAAAATCGAAGACAGGCTGGGCCGAAATATACTTAATAAAAAATAAACAAACGCACATACAAAGAGAGAAAAGGTACAGTCAGATTTATTGCTATAGAGATTTATTACAATGGAGCGCTGTCTCAAGGCTGCGTTATAATTTTCTATTATCTAGGCCCAAAGCCCAAACTGACCAAGCCTATGGTGACAGTGGAAAGGAAAAACTCTCTTACTGTTAAAACAATAGTGCAAATGAATAAAATATTGCAATAACATAAAAAGAGAGGCAAGAGAGGGAGAAAGTAAGAAATGCACCACTATTAAACTCATTCCAAATGTCTCGTTTTTAGAATATTGGTACAATTAGAGTTTGTTAAACATAATAAATATATCACAATGTGTACAATTACTGTCAAAATAAGAATACTGGACGCTCAGTAACTAATCACTCTTACCATTATCAATAGCCCACATGTTGCCAGTTCCAGTACCAGTCTGTCTCCAGCGGAACTGGGTGCTCTCTGTCAGGGCAGCATTGGGGAGAGGGATAGAAATCCTTGTCCATCTACACACACACACACACACACACACACACACACACACACACAAATATATATGAATATAAAGGTTAGTTGCTTTATTCCTATATAAATCTAAACTATTAGAGTAAGTATGATCTGTTAAAAGCAATAAAACTTCACATGGAGATCATGCACACACCCACTGAGGTTCTCAGATGAGTAGACTGTGCTGTGGGGCAGATGGGGTCCAAAACACAACTCGGGCAGACATTCTGTGTTCAGGAGGGTCCAGGAGCGACCCTGATTGGTTGAGAACTCCAAACTGACACTGCCATTCAAATACGCCAGTGTTAAAAAATTACTTCAAGTAAATATTCCAATCACAGGACAACGAATGATAAATAACATCACATTATATCTGTATCAGGTAAAATATACTGCTCAAAAAAATAAAGTGAACACTTGGAGTTATATTGTGCTGTTTGAGCGTTCCCTTAATTGTTTTTGAGCAGTATACAAACTGAACTATTAACACCAATCCTGAAAAACATGAACCAGTAGGGCTTAGTTAAACCTAAACTATACTGCCTGGTCAAAAAACAATTGGTTTGGATTGAAAGAATGGAATATTTAAGAAATCTGATTGGACAGTTGCAAAGATTAATGTTTAACGTTTAACCGTAACTGGATTAACTTCTCATTTCTTATTTTCACCTAATTATTGCTGCATCAAGCAAAAAAAGAAGGAAAGGAGACACTGAATTGACTGGAATTGGGTTAAGAACTGTCCAATACATAATTAAAACTGGGAAGGATAGGGGTGCCCCTGACAGCGAACTCATGACTATGTTTAATAGTGAAAGTAATGCGACAAAAACTCACAGGATTGGCTCTAAACAGTTGTGTGTCCATAAGAAAACACTTGTTAGTCAGAATCATCAGAAAAAAAGGTTTCAGTTTGTTAGGGAGAATAAAGATTGGAATCTGGAGCAATGGAAAAAGGTCATGTGGTCCAGATTGACCCTATTCTAGATAAAGTCAGGGTAAGAAGGGAGGGGCATGAAGCAATGCACAGATCATGCATAGTGCCCACTGTACCATCCTCTGGCTGTATTCAGTCCAGCCAAATATTGGTGTGTGACGTTTTTGGCCAGGCAGTGTAATTTTGCATTTGCATTAAATGTAATGCGTGCATTATCATTTATCTTTGTCCTCCTGAATTCACTGATTTATCGCTCATCTCAAAAATTCCTTCGGAAAAGTAATGCTGTGTGTGATTATAATGTCATATGATCACGGTGGTTTTAGCTGACACCTGTTAGCAGGCTGGTACGCTCCACAGCCTAGGTTAATAGAAAACTGGGCCACATGTGTGTATTCACTAGGCAGTGTTGGTAGAAGCTGCAGGTTATCTACTGCCCATACATGACGACTGGCTCCGGCATGAAACCTCTGCTCCAGACAGAACTGAGTCACAGGGGTCTGAAGCTCTGCAGGTAAAGCCAGCGACACCTCGGCAGGGCTCTGACAGAACGACAGAGATAAATATGAGCAGGTTAAATGTCTGTATATATAGGACTAATGAGATATTTAATAAAATCCTAAAGAGGTTTGACATTGACCATCGTATATCTGCAAGAAAGAGCATTTCATTTATCTCTATATTGTAAAAGGATGAGGGAAGAAAACAGACAAACACGGCTTCCGACATCTACATTTCTACATTACATTTCTTCCAGTTACTGTACATATATGATTTTATGACACAGCATGTTCTTGTAATGGATCCGGAATAATTCCTTCTGTATTTGTCTGTTTGTAATTTTTACATTATACATACAGCACAGATCGAGAGGAGAAACTGCAAATGCATTACCCTGTAAGCTGAAAATGGTAATGTGTCTAACAGCACATGGTCTCTCCTGCCCTCTGACAGACCGAAGAGAATAACATCATTGTCGTGTGATTCTCCTGGATCACACTCTCCAGCACCTAATGTAAACAAGCATGCATAAACACACACATAAACATAAACATAAACATAAACACACACATAAACATAAACAGACATATAAACACACACATAAACACCACGCTCAGCCACATTTGGTGGCATTTTATAAAAACAAATACTTATGAAGCATTAATGAACTTTATGCCATAATCAGGGACAGCTTTAACCTTATAGCAAATTAACCAAGAATAAATGGAAGTAGTGATTGACCCCATAATGCTGACTTTTTAAAATAAAGCTTATTAAGGTGTTACTGATGCGTGTCTGATTGAATTTGAGTTAGTCGGGCTGTCCTGTACACATTCGATTTTTCACTAGGATTCATTCAAAAGCAGACATGCCATCATCTGGAGAAAATGAACACAAATCCAAAATACGATGAACTGATACTCTGTAAAATAGTGCATATTAGAATTACAGAACAATTAGAACAAATATAAACCTGTAACACTTTAGGAATGGTAGAGGAATCTTCTTAAAGGTTCTACTGATAAATAACTTATATTGCTGCATATTTTACTAAAAATCTTTTGAATTAAGAATTTTTGAAAAACAGTAGACGCCCATACCCATAGCAAAGGTGAAGCGCAGATTGCCATACGAGGTGGTATCCAGGTAGGGAGTGCACACCTTCCTCTTTCCATCCTTGAGGAACACCAGTGCAGAGCCAGATCCGATTTCCCCACACTGAGTGCCAAAGACTGCCCCGTCAAAATCCCAGCTGAAAAGCAGAGCTTTTAGTCAGAATTAAGATTCTAAAAGCATCAATACTAATAAGTCGTCTTTACGGTTATGTTTTAAGTAACGTTTAATTTCAGGCACTCTGCTGTGATATTTTCAGTGTAATTTCATTGCAATGACTGTATACGTCATTTTAAAATTCCCAGTCATCATTGGCATATATGTATTTATATATTTCATCATGATGCTGCCATATTCCAGGATGGCCATGTGCATTCTGCTGAAATTGCTGCATAGTCATGTAATGACCCAACCTTTGAAAAGATTGACTGCAATAGAAGAAATCACCACTTTCAATCCACTCACATCAGCCAAGTACCAGAACTCTTAAATATAAAAAATACACTGTCATTCCATTCCGATTTCAGCTGCCACTTGCAGATGGTAGGGACAGAATTTGGCGTAAACTGCGTGAATCTCTGGCCCCCACCTGCTGTAGTTTAAGCTGCTGCTGCTGGTGTGATGTTGTGAGAATGTTTACTTGGCATGTGTGCCCCCCAGTACCAATTAAGCATGCTTTGGATGCCACATCCTATCCGAATATTGCTGCTGACCATCTGCACGCATCGCTTTGTTGGCTACAGTCCTCCGATGGCTTCTACCAGAATGATAATATGAATCCAGCTGGCCACCTCTGAAATGTAGAGTTAGTACAGATCAGCGTGAACGTGGAGCCGACAGTGTGTGCAGTGACGCAGTAAAGTCAACATGCAAACCAATCAAAAAGTAACATTTATAATCCACGGCAAAGTCAGATTGGTGCTCCTAATCATTAACCTGGTAATAAACTTCATCGTTACTGGTTAATCTGAACTTGAACAGTCGTACTCATACACTGTATAACATGCTGTGCTTTAATTTCTGTTACTGTGATGAAATTGTTACAGAGAAACAAGAGCTCAGACATGAAAGAGTAGACTAAAGCTCCCAGAGCGAGGACGGGTACGTGTGTTGCATAAAACTGTTTGTTCTTGGTTTCAGAATTCACTACAGGGCTTCAGAATGTCCCTGCAATGTTCATTGTTTGGGTTAAACCCAAGAAATCTGTGCACAATGCCAAGTAAAGCACATCATAATTTTACGCTGCCATATCTGAAGTAGTGGGAAGATGTCACTGACAACGACGTTACATTTTCTTAGTAGAAGTCAGGAAATCTTGATTCTGTGAAAAATGGTTTGAAAAACGGTGATGCTGTTCAGTCATTAAACTCAAACTCCATCTTTAAACATCGTGGCGTGCAAAATCTGCTTTGAACTCCCAGACATAGAACTAATAGACACTCATCGAAGCCTGTGCGTCTCTGGGTGTCTATGGTGTTGTCGTGTATATGTTAAAAAAATCAAACAAAACATAAACGGCTCTGAACACTGGCAGGTATGTTTTTCACTGAGCATCTAGGAATTTATTTACAATTTTTATTTATCCCTTTTGATGCACGTCTTATGATTGATCATCCTTTGAAAGCAGTGGTAACCTCATAACCAGATTAATCAGTAAATCAGGAACATGAACAACTTCTTAATCTTAAACTAATTTGCAATGTTAAGTCTTACAACATTTATAAGTGACACAATAATACAATAATAAGAGGTGCATTAGGCAACGTAACTACCTGCAGCTCCACTAGAGGGATAACTGAAGTGTACTGCTTTGGCTGGACAATAAAATGAAGTGATAATATGTGAGCAGTAATATATTGTTTTTATATTCCTCAGTACCACATCCTGGTCTGTTAATAACAAAAGTTACACTCACTCATTAGGGACGCTCTCAAAGTCCTCCTTCCAGTAGTCCCGTACTTCTTCACGGTGGAGGTCAGTGTCCCGGGTGGAGGCAAAACTATGTCCCATCCCCTCACCTCCATGGAAATACATCGAGTTCCCATCAGACTGACAGGCATGCTGATAAATAAAAGCACGGGGGAGCATTAAAATATGTTAAGATTGAATAATGGCCTGAGGAGCAATGAGATGTCATGTTGATAAATAGACCTTTATCTAATGGAGTAACTGTAGAATTAATAGGATAGTGTATGTTAAAGCTCTGGATGTACCAATGTCCCTGTTAATTATAACAAACAAAAATCACACAGTTCTGCCCTGCCATTCATTTATATAAGTTACTCATAGGCAGAAATTCATTAAATAATTTTATGCACCTTTACAGTGGCACCTGGGAAAAAAATCCAGTTGGCAGTATCAGGAGGATCCAAGTTATCCTCCAGCAGGGTGGGTTTATGGGCCGTGTTGACCAGCAGGACATTATCCAGTCCCCAGCAAGACTCGTAGCCATCAGGACCCAGTGCAGCTTCCTGTGACCAACGCAGGCGTACAGCTTCTCCTCTGCTGCCCGATGGCACTGGCATGAGATGGATCACCGTGCTGCCATTGGTGGGAGCTCTGAGAACAAAGAGTCTTAAAATTAATCTTAAAATGTAATCGAGTGAGGGATACAACATTAGAATGGCTTTATATTGATTAATTCTTACAATATACAGTGGTGCTTGAAAGTTTGTGAAGCCTTTAGAATTTTCAATAGTTCTGCATAAATATGACCTAAAACATCATCAGATTTTCACACAAGTCCTAAAAGTAGATAAAGAGAACCCAGTTAAACAAATAAGACAAAAATATTATACTTGGTCATTTATTTATTGAGGAAAATGATCCAATATTACATATTAGTGAGTGGCAAAAGTATGTGAGCCTTTGCTTTCAGTATCTCTGGTCTGACCCCCCTGTGCAGCAATAACTGCAGCTAAACGTTTCCTGTAGCTGCTGATCAGTCCTGCACACACCGGCTTGGAGGAATTTGAGCCCATTCCTCCGTACAGAACAGCTTCAGCTCTGGGGGTTGGGTGGGTTTCCTCACATTAGCTGCTTGCTTCAGCTCCTTCCACAGCATTTCCATTGGATTAAGGTCAGGACTTTGGCTTGGCCATTCCAAAACATGAACTTTATTCTTCCGTAACCATTCTTTGGTGGAAACGGCTTGTGTGCTTAGGGTCGCTGTCTTGCTGCATGACCCACCTTCTTTTGAGATTCAGTTTCATGGACAGATGTCCTGACATTTTCCTTTAAGAATTCTCTGATATCATTCAGAATTCATTGTTCCATCAAAAGATGGCAAGCCGTCCTGCCCAGATGCAGCAAAAAACAGGCCCAAACCCTGATACTACCACCACCACCATGTTTCACAGATTGGATAAGGTTCTTATGCTGGAATGCAGGGTTTTCCTTTCTCCAAACAACGCTTTTCTTTTAAACCAAAAAGTTCTATTTTGGTCTCATCTGTCCCACAAAACATTCTTCCAATAGCCTTCTGGCTTGTCCACGTGATCTTTAGCAAACTGCAGACCAAGCAGCAATGTTCTTTTTGGAGAGCAGTATCTTTCTCCTTGCAGCCCTGCCCATGCACACCATTGTTGTCAGTGTTTCTTTCTGATGGTGGACTCATGAACATTAACATTAGCCAATGTGAGAGAGGCCTTCAGTTGCTTAGAAGTTTACCCTGGGGTCCTTTATGACCTCACCAACTATTACACGCCTTGCTCTTGGAGGTGATCTTTGTTGGTCGGCCACTCCTGGGGAGGGTAACAATGGCCTTGAATTTCCTCCATTTGTACACAATCTGTCTGACTGTGGGTTGGTGGAGTCCAAACTCTTTAGAGATGGTTTTGTAACCTTTTCCAGGTTGATGAGCATCAACAACTCTTTTTCTGAGCTCCTCAGAAATCTCCTTTGTTCGTGCCATGATACACTTCCACAGACATGTGCTGTGAAGAGCAGACTTTGATAGATCCCTGTTCTTTAACTAAAACAGGGTGCCCACTCACACCTGATTGGCATCCCATTGATTGAAAACACCTGACTCTAATTTCACCTTCAAATTAACTGCTAATCCCAGAGGTTCACATACTTTTGCTACTCACTAATATGTAATATTGGATCATTTTCCTCGATATATAAATGACCAAGTATAATATTTTTCTCTCATTTGTTTAACTGGGTTCTCTTTATCTACTTTCAGGATTTGTTTGAAAATCTGATGACGTTTTAGGACATATTTATGCAGAGATATAAAAAATTCTAAAGGGTTCACAAACGTTCAAGCACCACTGTATATATATATATATATATATATATATATATATATATATATATAAGGTATAAAACTCCTTATATAAATAAAACTTTATATATAATATAAGCTGTGGATGAGAGACCTGATCTTGTCGATGGTGATCCAGATATCCGAGTTGTTCACACTGTACGACACAATTATGCTGGGATCCGAATAACTGAAGCGACATGATCCAGGGCCTAATCAAGAAAACACACAAACACACAAAAACATCTGGATATAAAATAGTATTTAGATACTCGTACATCATGACTAAGAAATGTTTATTTAGCAGCTTTACAGAAATGATAAGTAAATAGTCGTGTATTTTCCTCCTGTCCCATCCATTACCTAGAATAATCTTTGATTCTACAGGAGGGCTGGACTTTATCATTCTGCTCATGACTAATTTATGCCTAAACTTTGAGTAACTATAGACATAAACAGGGTGTATCGTACATGACAGGAATGCTGAAGTAGACTAGATACGGCAATGGATTAAAAACTTGGAGAGTTCTAAATAAATACGATGCTTAAGGATATAAGCCTGAAAAGGAGATCACTTAGAATGTTGGGGACATAAAACTGATAAATCGGGGATTGTAGTAATTCAGATTTTCAAAATCTGAGCCATTCTAGCTTATTTATACCATAATAAATAAGTACAAATCTACACAATAATTACTTTTACCTGAAGCTATCATCAATTAAAATGGCAGTGCATAATTAAGTTATGGCAAAATTCTTTATCTTTACCATCCTAATGCAATATTATTCCCATTTACATAATCTATTGTGCATTCCAAACCAAATATTATTCATTTCAAACCTCTTTAAAACTGCTTTTTACTGTTTTTGAACAAAAACGAGGAAATACTCACCAAGGGCAAACTGTAGCACCGAAGCAGTGCTTGTGTTTAGAGCTGCTGTCACCTAAACCAAAAGTGAATAGAAGATCATTAATTAAAGCCCAAAATGTTCTGCTGAAAAACAAACCATATATACAAATACAAAACTGTGCAAAAGTCTTAGGCCACCATTAGATTTAGTGTTTCTGAAGGCAAAAAGTCAGCATTTAGTGTGACCTTCCTGAAACAGCAGTTTCTTGGCTTCTACCCTTCCCAAAAGACCATTCCTGATCAAGCCTTCCTGAGCTTTCTCCTCTGCTGGCTATAATACACATTACTATGTGTTTATGAAATAAATCATACAATTACCAGTTCTCTCTGTCCAAGGGGTTCACAAAATGTGACTGCTTTACCATGTAGCAGCACACCACACTGCTCCCCCACCGCGCAATTACTGCACTCAGACCTAACAGGAATAAACCATGAGTAATAGATTTATATCACACACCTGGAGAAAAGAAAGATCACTCTGATGCCCCTATGTAATGTTAAGTTAGTAATAAATAGTTTGAATTTACAGTGCCAATAGAAAATCATTCCCATCAGTCAAAATCATTTCTGTTTGTCACAACACACCGTCTCCAGCTGTATTTACACACTGGGGTAACCATTAGATACTCGTTCAGGATGACCGATCACCTTCCAGATCACAGACCAGAACAACAGATGCCCCCTTCACCCAGTGTAGTGGCTTTGGTTAATTCAGAACAAACTGGTTTCCTCTACCAGTAACAGATAATAATGGAAAAAGAATTCACCAAGGTTGGAATGGTGCATTTAGAGGGGCTCTGGGATAAAGTTTCAGAAATTCATATAAGCCAGGAGGTTAATGATCATGGAAGCTTTTTCCAAAGCAGCAACTTTACAGGAGTGACAGTCTTTATGACTGAGATGGGTCGGTCTGTGCATGGGACAACAATCCCACAGCTGGCCTGTATGGCAGGGTGGCAAGAAAGTGGGCTCCTCTGAAAAAGTGCCATGTTGAATCTCAGACAGGCTTCCGATGCCATGTGGCACGAGGTTTATCATGAGATGAGACCAAGAAGTGTCTTTCAGGTGCTAGTGTCAGAGTCCACTGGTGCTCACTATTAATTCTGATGTAATTCTGAAATAAAGAATGGAAATGTTTCCCCCAGTCTGGATGTAAAACTGGTAGAGAGATATTGAAGCAGAATAATGGCTGTAATTGAAACAAACGGTGGATCTATGAAAAATTACAGCTCGAAAAAGGGCTTTTAATGGTTTTGGTACAAAGCCATACTACAAAAAGTGATTATTTCCAGTGGTATGATTATTTTCTTTAGGCACTGCACCGTATCTACTCCCATTGTTCACTTATGGAGGAAAAACCATCATAAATGTGATAACTTATCATTTTGTTCACTAGGCACAATGTTATAAGGTTGAGATGGTGATGATAAACACAGTTTAGTACATTCTATGTTTAAAGGAACCTGTTGTTATGAATTAATCCCTGTCAGATTTCCTACCAGATGTTTGGATCCAGCTCTCCTTGAAGATTTGAGTCGAAATCGTCACGTAGTACCGCATTGAGTCCGTGGATTTCAGCTGTGCAGAGTAGGATTAAATAATACAGGTAAAAATTTTAATCCTAAGCAAAAAACACAACATATCACATACGATGTAAACATTAGTATTTTAATGAGTGTGTATGCTGTATGTTTACCTAAAGTAGGGCGCATCGGAGATTCTGTTGGTGCTGAAACAGAGAATAAAAACATTATTATTTACTATGGTAATAACACAACATATGTAGGTTTTACATTTTGTCTTTGCATTAAAGAAACTTAACCTTTTTAACATACCTCCAAAGATACATTTGGCTGGTCCTTTACTTTTATTCTTTTTGAATTCATGAATTTATATCTGAATATCAGTTTTTATTTTTGTAGAGTGCATGTGACTAAGCTGTATGAGACGGCATCTCTGTCACAACGGCTTTTTTGGCCATTTTAGAGAAGACAATACAGATTGATGAATAAGGCAAGAATGTGTTTTTTAAAGACCACACACATTCCCTTGCCAACAATGACAACTGTCTAATGAGCCAAATTTATAAGAGCCATTGTTTTCGTAGGTTCTATCATGCCAGCCCTATTAATGATGCACTCCAGAGCTGAATGTGTAAGAGTGTCTCAGAGCCATGTGGGTTAGGAAATGAGCCAGTGAATGAGGGAGTTACGGTCACCTGCAGGACTGATGCAGTGTTCAGATCTGCTGTGATATGGTGAGTAAGGGACAGACCCAAGTTCTGAGCGACCTGCTCGAAGACCCTTATTGCTTATGACTAAAAATTCACACTCATTCAGGCCCACATTCACCTCAAACCCCTAAGTAAAGTTATTAAGGTCACAATAACGATATAAAATGAGATCCTCCTTACCTTCCTGCTCACACAGCTGCTGAACCAGAGCGTCCTTGAATATGATCTGCCCACGATGCATGGCTGTAGCCCTGGGAGTAAAAAAACAGCACAATGGTAAAGCAGCAGAAACCAATAACTAACTAATCTGATCATTTATAAATCTACACCTGCCACAGTGTGTGTGGGATACGAACGGGGATAGGGTGGTAAAGCATAGCAAGGCATTACACTGTCACTCAGTCACACACACTCACACCCTGCATGGGGAAAATGATTTTTTATATTTATGGGAACATGGAGAAATGTACTGGCGAACAAGTGATTGGTCAGTCTAAATCAAGAACTCCAGTGAGTGACACTCCTCATCATTCACTAATATCGTCACTGATTTATAGACTTTCATAAAACAGTAACAGACTAATTTAACACACGTACACATTGATGGAGAACTTGAAAACAAAAGTGCATCCGTCTGTTAGTGCATTTAATCTTATACTTAACAATCTCTCTCTCTCTCTCTCTCTCAGAATGCTGTTATCATAAACAAATTCATGTTTAAACCAGAATCAATCTTCTCTGTTTTTCTCTAAAAGCAGTGGCACAGTGATAAAGGATAAACACAATTAGGATTGAGAGGGCTGGAGTATAAATCTTCACTGAACAGATGGTTGCTAGCAATTGCTGTAGCAGTAATTAGAGTTTAGACTGCAATCTTTTTCAATTAGCCATAATGGAACAAATGCCTGTGCAGTACCGCACTAATTCAACATCTTCCTGACTTTCACAGGTAAGAGAAAAAAAAAACATAAAACTAGATGGGGAACCTTAGGGAGAGTTTTATCTCAGAGACGAGTAAGTCTTAATTAAAGCAGTCTCATCAACAGTGAGCATCGCATGAGGGAGAACTATGGATATTGTGGGATTAGGACAGAAAAGAGGAAAATAGTGGATGATCCGTTTAAAGTTAAAGATCCATTTGTAAACAAGCCACTAAAGTCATGGAGACCAGCAAAGCACCCCACAAGTACAAAAATCAGGTGGCATATGGTCCACATAAATATAGCAAATACCTAGTTACACACAGACACACACACCTCTTAGGCATGACAGTCAACAGGTGTCATTCCATTAAAGCCTCGATCTCCACAGGTTCAGTGGTGGGATCTTGATTCTAAAGTGACAAAACCTAATCTGGAAGCACTGGGATTGGACTGACCCGTCCCCAGGATTCCTGGGTGACTGTAACACACCGAGCTGACCTACATTCACGATTCACATCGACAGCATTTAGACCCTCCTATGACATTCTAACATCTCTCTCCCTCTCTCTCTCACTCACTCACTCTTACAGAAAGTTTACACAGCCTGTGCCCGGCGGCGGGGCGATCCACACAAAGCTGAGGCTGGTTGTAGGTAAGCGACTGACATGAGAAGCCACCACGCTGCACACATACTGAGTCCCGAACTGCTGGTCCGACATCACACCTAAGAGAGAGTCCGAGAGAAAGAAAAGAATCAGTCACTAATCCCGAATACAGGTTACAAGCCAGTTGTCTTCCATTTCTATGACTAATACAGTACATTATTTAAAATGTTATTCTAAGAGATAAAAGTCCCAGGTTATTTTTCATGTTCAAAAATTGTCATGAAACCATTTTATGTTCAAATATTCTAAATGAATCTATCTAGAAGTTAAAAAAAGCTCTGGGCTCATGATTGTTTGCTTTGTTATTGTATTTGTTATTGTTATAAACTGTTGTTTATAATTGGTTGTAATTGACCATAAATGTGTATAAGATACAGTACTGTACAAAAGTCTTAGGCCACCATTAGGTTAGTTATTTTATTTTAGCAGTGTTATACAGACCATATGTAACCTATTGTCAACGATTGGACCCAAAAATTTCAAATCTTCTGATGAAATCTTTGAGTTCAGCATATCTTAGCCTTTCACCCAACTAGCCTTCCAAAGAGACCATTCCTGATCAGGGTTCTCCTGATGAGGCTGCCAGATGCTGCTATTGCTCAAGTGTATGGGTAGATCACACTAAATACCACTGTAGCCTACAGATGATGTTTTTTTCTGATTTTACTCAGTTTTTTTTAATACTGCATACAGATTTTCTGTAATTTTTGGTTGTATTCTAATAAAGATACTGAGAAATAATTATATATAGTCAGTGGTCAGTCTGGATAAAGCACGTCTTGTTGTTCTATTAATCTTCTCTTCTTTTCATCTTTTACATGCTTATTCATTAGAGAGCTGTCTGACATGATTAATGGCAGTTAAAAATCTCTCCCCACCCAACCCTACAACTTGGCACTATGGTACGGCCAACATGCCAATAAACTGTGCATTATGTACAATCACGATCACAGAATTAGTACATTAGTGTTCGTTTACAAACGCAGGAAAGTGAAATAATATGGAAGGAATAGACCTACAGTATTAACCACGTTTGCTGTTCTTTTGCCACATTCTGAAACCATACAAGCTCAGCACAATTAATCAAACTCCTTAACTAACTTAATGTTCATGCTGCCAGGAGTGTAGTGGAAATGCAAACCAGGAGCTTCTCTAGGACTGGAATGCAAAGCAAAAGCCTCTTCTGAAAATCATCACAGCCAGTCTTGTTTATATTTCTAATGCAACATGTAACAAAAAGTTTTGTGGTCAAATGCTACCAAGTTTGAATCTTTGGTACTGAAATCCAAACCCTTTATTTAGCGAGAAATTCCAAACTCACACAATGTATGCCTAAGTAAACAACCCACAGTGTTATTTATGTAAATCACATAATAAAATAAATGCTTAATAAATAAACAGATATTCATTTGAATCCTGGTGTTTTATATTATTTACCATTTCATTATTGATCCCTGGCAGTTGTGCCGCCGCTGCCCTGTACGTGACAGGCCGGGTATTTAATCAGCACCCCGGTGTACGTCTAATTGTCTGTCAGTGTCACCCAGAGCCACAGCGAGAGAGATGCAGAACAGATGGGGCTTTCTTTAACTCGAAACATATTTTTTCCAGACACATGCACAGGCATCACATCCATCACAGACCTCTACCTGTCTTATGCCAGCTAGGAAATGTTATTATGAAGCCCTCATGGCTGAATGTCTGTGTTAATTATGACCCCTGCAGGGCATCTCTCTTTTAATTATAATAATTTGTGTAGGTCTGATCATAGCAAGAGATGAACAAGCAACAAGCAACACGAGCGCAAGCAGTGTTATACTGTCGCACATTCCTACATGGATTTAATGAGTACCTGTGGCCGTTTATCTCTTTTTGAAGGTTTTTCAATTACTTTCTCTCTACATTTTTCCTTCTGTTTGGCTATTCTTTATGTGTCTGTGTACAAATCTAATCTCTGCCTCCACAGTGCTTTCCCTTCATACATAATACAGCCAGCCTAATGAAAATGTTGGTTATTATTATTTATTTGCAGTCTGGCAGTGTATAAATTACAAATCTATCTGTGAGTGAGTTTCAGACACAAACACTAACACTACAGAGCTCTTTATGATATAATAACGAAAAACAAAGCTGGACCGGGGGGACATGAAAGCAAATCTGAAGCCTGCCAAGACTTTTTTCAATCTCCCATAAGCACCCAGTATGTAACAATTCATATAAATGGGGTTTTCACAGAAGACTCATTGCTTCGGTTGCCTGAGAAACTAATGCTTAGGTCAGCTGGGTGGATGGTGGGTTCCAGTGGCTTTATGACATCATGGCAGCACTATTCTATAAACTCATTGATCTATGATGCATACTGCCAGTCACTTGGTCATGGTGTTGCTGTGGTAATGGCAGGGGTGCTTGGTGGCATTGTGTGTGTGTGTGTGTGTGTGTGTGTGTGGTGCTCGGTGGCATTGAGTGAAAGGGCGGTAGCTTTACACTGAACTCCAACAATCACTACTCGAGGAGAAACACTTACGAGTAAATATTTGAGCTAAAGTCAGGTTTTAAGTGGAAATATTGTTTAGCCATTACCCAAACGATCTGCTGTGGGCAAAACAGAATTCAAAAAGAGTGGCATCCAAGATTGGCGTCCCAGATCCCGTAAATCCAGAGAGCTATCCTCAGTCACTTCTAAATACAGACCAATTTCAAATCTACATTTCCTCTTTAACATTTTAGGAAAAGCTGTCTATCAGTAGCTCTGTAGCTACCCCCAAAGCAACACCATTTATGACCCATTTCAGTCAGGATTCAGGTCCCATCATAGAACTGAAACAGCATTAATTAGGGTACTAATGATTTATTATTGTCCTCATATATGGGTTATTTGTTTATATATTTTTGTTTTATTAACTTGTGTATTACTATACAAGCTTACTGATAAATGGCTCTACACCTAATCCTAATTCAAGCCCAAAAAATAAATCGTTAAATTGTTTGGCTCTTTTAGGATTTAATAAATGCTTTTGAATTTTGTTTTTAAAACAAAACATTTTTTATCACACTTATATCACACTTTTTTTTAAATAGGAGGGTTTTTATATGACATGGCATTAAGCACTGTGACTCTGAAATCAGTCTGTACCATACAACAAGAGAAAAATAACACATGTATAGAAGAAACAGTAAAAGGGTTAATAAACAATAAGATTTAAAAAAAGGTGCTCAAAGTCACCCCTGTGCCCGGGCATTCCTGTGCCAATGCAGGCTGGTCTGGAATGTAAGAGTCAAAGTGGCATTACTGATCCAAATCATGTGGAGTGGAAAGAACACACATGAACTCTAACCTCACTGAGACATTTGGCACTCTTCTGCACAACTTGTGGCATGGTGCCTGCTGGCATGATTTTGTGTGTGTGTGTGTGTGTGTGTGTGTGTGTGTGTGTGTGTGTGTGTGAGTGTGAGTGTGTTGAGATGGGTGGGGGATTTTGTGTGTTTCTCAAAGATAGGTATAGTTGACTTGTGTGGACAATTTATAAGGAACAAATAATAAAACTAAAAATAAAGACGTGCTTAAGTCAATGGAAAGTCCCCACAATGACAGAAAGACAAACTTGGCTTGTCAAACTGTGTGCGTGTGTGTGTGTGTGTGTGTGTGTGTGTGTGTGTGTGTGTGTGTGTGTGTGTGTGTGTCCTTTCAGCAGGAGCCTCCCTGAAGGTATCAATTCTAATTTGATTTTTAATTTAATCTGACCTCTTGCCTAATTGTGAGATGCACGATTAATTAATTTGACTTGACTTGTGTTAATATCTGACGCTGACGGATTGGCGCTCCCAGTGGACTCGGGTGCAGAATCACAGGGTGGGTCTGATTAGATGTAGATCAGTTAAGACACGAGAGTGAGATGCGTGCCAAAAGCAGGTGGGTTCACGTCTATATTTCCATCAGATGCCCACACTCACCATGCTTATAGCACTTGGACCTAAACAGAGTCAACAATAAACACCAAAGCAGCAGCTGATGTTATGCCAAAAAGTCAAACAGGTCACTTTTGATGGAAATGGCAGCTCCTCAGGGCCTGGACTCATATCCTGGGTGGGACTAGAAATGTGAAGGTCGGGTGGTGCGTTTATTGAGCTGTATCCACAGGGATAAAACAAGATGCTGTGCTTTATTGTTTACATAACATTAGCTAATCGTATCAGTAATGTGGTTCATTCCAAATGCAAGATATACTCCCTGGTAGTCTCTGATTGTGAGACCACCTCAGCTGATGACTCGTTCCTTGTACCCACAACCTTATCCTTAACCTTTATCCTGCGGTGACCTAGCGGTTAAGGTACTGGACTATGGTCTATGGACTGCTTGGATTGTTTACAATTGTAAGTCGCTCTGGATAAGGGCGTCTACTAAATGCTGTAAATGTAAATATAAATGGTCCAACCTGCCAAGATTTTCTGGTACTGCCTCCTGAAACTCAAGGTGTTGCCCTGGTTTCCAAATTCCCCGATCTTAAGCTGACAGGTCCATGAAGGCCCCACTTCACATTTGACAGAACATAAAGGACCCGCAGCTAGGGTCTTAATGCCAGAACACGTTCAGAGGTGCTGTACAGGCTTCAATAGCTACAATATATATTTAAACAAAAATAGATGAACAGTCTCTAATAGTAAAATAGTTAGGAACTTCTACCCTGTTATATTACCAACACATAT
The DNA here is from genome assembly GCA_025084515.1 of Ancistrus triradiatus. NCBI lineage: Eukaryota > Metazoa > Chordata > Actinopteri > Siluriformes > Loricariidae > Ancistrus > Ancistrus triradiatus. The sequence continues at coordinate 93,963 of JAJAGP010001655.1, read as the reverse complement.
AAAAAGAGGAATTAATATTAAAATGTACAGAAAGCCTGAAGAAACAAAGAGTAACTACATGAAATAACGTTAGAGGAGAAAATTTGGGAAGCGTTAGGGGACAAAATGGGGAGTCGAGGACAGATGGCATGAAAAAAACAGCGATAATGATAACACACAGCGTCATTAATTATGCAAATATATGTGAATGTATGTGTGTCTGTATGCTTGCGTAAGTGTGTGCATATACGTGTGTGTGTGTGAGAGAGAGAGAGAGAGAGAGAGAGAGAGAGAGAGAGAGAGTGGATAATGTGCTTTTGATAGACTCAGAGAACACGCAAATGTTAAGCCACCTGTTAGCTTCCTAGAGCATTCTGGGATTGAGACAGAAGCTCAATCTGGGCATTGAACAAAGTGCCAACATCAGTGTGAAATTAAGAGAGAGAGAGAGAGAGAGAGAGAGAGAGAGAGAGAGCTATTTTAGATTGAGTACAGTCACAGAGATTCGGCGTAAGAAGTGTCTGTTCATGTGAAAGCGTGCAGCTCAGCACAGCGATGATTATAAGATCAAACAGGAGTTCTACAAAATCCCTGCATGTCCAACGATCCCAGGAGTAAACCAGTATAATTATACTCTCACACTGGTGGTACAGGTGGTGAAGCCATGTCATGGAGAGCTGTGATTAAAATTCCTACTGCCAATCTGTCACTCAGCCCTGATTTAAATATTTGGCATCTCTAGCTGTTAACACTCTCCTGCAGGATTGGTAAGATTCTTGGCATTATGGTGTGTGTTTACAGCAGTGTAATGCAAAAACCTTATCAGATCGTAATTGGCAATTTTGCATTAATATTGCATACGGGGCCAGTGGATGGGCGCAGTGTTTCCACTGTAAGGATAATTCAAACATTGTCATTAAAATGGAACCAAATTTCAGGTGTTGAAAATATACTGGAACATAGTGTTTTTATATTCTGTCCTTTACCTGATAACCCAAACTAAAGGATTCAAATCCTGTGACTGGGAAGGACACTGAAGAACTCTGAACTCATTATCATGTTCATGAAACCAGTTTGTTACCTTTGTTAGCTTTGTGACATGGTGCATCATGGTGCTGGAAGTAGAAGATTGTGGCCATGAAGCGCTGCACACGGTCAGCAACAATACTCAATAGGTTGTGGCATTCAAGCCACGATTAATTATCCAAAATGTGGCAAGAAAAACATACATTTACACCTCTTACAGACTGGACTGCTGAATGTTAGTTCATGGATTTGTGCTGTTGGTGCCAAATTCTGACCGTAGATCCTGTGCTCACTGCAGCCTCAGCATTCTGTTCTTGGCTGCCAAAAGTGGAACCCAACATGATCTTCTGCTGTAGGTCATGGTCTTCTGAGCCCATCTGTCTCAAGGTTGGACATGCTGTACATTCTAAGATGTTTTTTCTGCTCACCATAATTGTACAAAAGGCCGATTTAGCTTGCATCCTCCATCAACCTTTCTCATCAGTAAAGTTTTTCTATCCTCAGAACTGCCACTCACTGAATGTTTTTTATCGCACCATTCTGAGTAACCCTAGAGACTGATGTGTGTGAAAATCCCAAGACATAAGCAGGTATAGCATTACTCAACTATCACACTATGGTCAAAATCACTGCAATCACATTATTTGCTCATTCTCTGGAAAAGTAGAACGTTTTTGTTATGTGTAACTTTACTTTTGTCACTTGGTGTGTCATGAAAATCCAGTAAACAAAACATTATTAAAGATAGTAAATAAGAATGATAATAAATATGATAAATGTTTGAACAGAGCTGTCTGAAACTAAAAAACCTAAACACTGTGAGAGTGCTGAGGTTTCATAAAGCAGCACCGGGGAATAAAAGCCTGTGTTGTGCCAAACTCAGACTCCCAGCTGAATATGCCAGTTGTTTTCATGAATGCACACAGGATAACACTGGCACATCATTACTCTCTGGATTCTCAGCGCATGCTGCCTGCTGGTTTGACAGCCAACAGGCACAAAGTATATCATAGTAGATCAAAGGTTTGTGGGTATTTCTTCATAAAATAAAATAATTTGAATATTTAGAATCCTTAGAATTCATTAGATTTAAATCCAAAAATGCTCTAAGCTTCCACCTTTGTTATTGTTTGCCAAAAATGAGGACTGTGAAAGCCCAGTCATTGTGGTTCTGTTTTCTTTTGGTTTGTTTTTTGTTTGCTTGTTTGTTCTTTGGCACAAAGCTGTGGTTTTGTTTGATATGTTGATGGATTTACTGGGTTTGTTTGCTGTCAGACAATCATCAGTTATTGATAGCCGGTTATTATAACAGTAAACCAAGAACTAAGTAATATGGTTGAGTCAGGAATGTCCACTAAAATGCAGTGTATAGTAAATTCTTTAATTTAAGGTAAGAATTGTTGCTGGTTTAATCACAGAGTGTTAAATGCTATGAATTGTAATGAATGATGCCTTTTTGTAGATGTTTCTCCACTGGCACCAAATCCACAAACACGTTCCTCTTTGACTCATTTAAAATCTGTTGTTAGAATGATATAAATCTTCCACATCCATTTATTAGTACAGCATGTGATAGGAGACTCACCGAATCCAAAGGCAGCAGGAGCAGGGATGGGCGCTGCTTGTACAGTGGTGGAGGTGTAAAGGCCGGTGACAAGCAAGCCGTCAAAATGTGTATTAGTGGAGATCGTCACTAAAGAGACACAAAAATTGTTAGAAAAAGATGTGAAGTATGGAATTTTCTTAAATGTCTCTTTACGGACATGCACATAAATATGTTTAAGTAACTAATTCTACAACCATCAGATCATTTGTCCTTAATGAAATTAGAATTTTAATTTGTGTTCATCCACTAAGACTGACCCAGTCAGTGCCATTGAGCAGTTCCATATTGTGTTGATGTTATTATTCGACTCACATTCGCGTTTATAAATTAATGTGAATGGTAGCTAGTGTTTTGAGTTTAGAGCTTGACTGATGTTGTGGATGATAAATCACTGACCCGTGCCCCCAACAGCCTGAGCTGATTGTTCGTCGGAACGTCCTGAGGCCCTGGATTGATTGGGCAGACCCCCTCTTCTTGTGTTGTACCTGATCTAGATCTTTGAGGTAATTCCATGACTGTGGTTCAGCAAAATTAACAGCAAACGGAACAGTGCACACGGTAAGCACAGACTGAACTGACATGACCACACGGTCCCAGACCGGCCCCCAGCAGGATTTATCTTTCAGAGCTAGATCTGTGTTTTCCCAGGACCCCTCCATATCGTTTGCTTCTCTGACTCAGTGGTGTCAGTGGTGTTGATAGTTGATCCCAAAAATCTATGCAGCCTGTAGTGAACAAACACAGCTTGGGCTTGGACAGAGCTTGGAGCCTTTAAATGACTTGGATGTTTTACAGCAGCATGAGGCGTATCTTTCTGATCTACTGAAACTCTGAATTCCACAAGAAAACTTGTGTTGGGTTACCACTATGGGCACATAACATGCTTGGGAGCTTTACTTATATGAGATGTGGTTCCTTTGGGGGATCTGTAACCTCGAATGGTGCAGAAATGAAGTAGTTCTAACCGAAGACAACTTTCTGCTGACCATCACTCCTGTCAGGAAAGTTAGTGAATTGTCTCCATTACTGGTCAGACCACACGGTCTTCACATGTTTCGTTACAATACATGCCCATGCGCTGGCTGTTAGCTGGTGCCAATGTGCCTGCTGTGCTATAATATGATACACATGCCACTGGCTCTAGAAGGTCAACAAATGCCTCCGGAGCACCTGAAGATGGAACATCCTCTGAAGTGTTACGGTCCGCCATATTAAAACAGAGGCGAACCGTGGAAGTAAAAATATAAAGGGTTTTAGGACCCAAAAGCTCCAGATGGAATTAGTGAACCAAAATATATGGGTAAATAGCCGGATGAGGGCACAAAACACCAGAATGGTGTCTGTAGTGTGACAGGGCTCAAAGATGCCCTTAAATAGCCTGGCCAACAGATGTAGCCACTTACGCACATAGCGCCAAACGAAGGCTGGCGCATGTGCGATCGCACCAAGCCTGCCTGAGCCGAACAGCGAGCCGACACTACCCCCTAGCGTTGGGAGCGTGACTCCTAATAAGAACATGCATAGACAGGGTGATGCCATGATAGTACAGACATGTAATTGTCATCCAAGTGTCATCCAAGGTGCCAGCCTGGCATTGTTAATGGAAACTGTGGCACAGATACACATAGTAATCTCTGTGCAGTCAGTTGGAGGGTCAGAGCACTTGCGGTAGGTCTGGACTGGATTTTTTTAAAAAGTGACCACGATTAGCTTGTTGTTTCTCTTTGCCTGAAATGTGTTCTGTCATATCTGAGCTGGTTTCAATGCCCTTTCGGTGAGTAAGCATGCTTTTAAGGCACTTTAAACTTGAAGTTTGTGGCTTTTTGGCTGAAGAGGGCTTACTTGGCGTTTGGGCAGAACAGAGCTTTGTTGGTGTTTCAGTTGATCAGGGCTTTCCTGGATTTCAGCTGAACAGGTGGCGAAGCAGCAGAGCCCACGGGTAGTGAAGCCATAATCTCTGAGCTGCCAGCGCAGCCAGCCATGATCTTCTTGTGGGTGTCTGAGCCATCTGCATAGGACTTGGAAACATCATGCCCCATGTCCTCCTTCCAAAATATTCTTGGATCTGGTCCCATCTCGAGACCTGGAATCAGTAGGGCTGCCAGCATCTTCTCAGGTCTTAATCCTGAGCCCCCAGCCACAGTTATGTTCCATGCCCATTTGGATGCTTGAATGGTGAGCCGAAACATAGTCTATCTCTATCTCCACCCTCTCTCTCTCATCAGATCGTCTATTTACTACACATTTAAAGTACAGATCCTAATGGAACCGAAATACTTCTGGCAGATGATCACGTCCATCATATGGAGTGAGAGCAATGAATGCGGGGAATTTCCAATCTGAGAAAATGTCTCTTAACATAGCTGGAATCATACGTTCAAATACTAAAGAAGGAGCCGAATCTCAGCTTCAAATAATCTGCTGGTGTTCGTTAATGTTTCACTTTATCTAACATTTCCCTCTATCTCCTCTTCAATCCCATACTTCCTTAGAAGGCAGTGTATTCTGTAATGAGCAGGTTTAGAGACAGGATGAAGTTTGGATATCAGCAGTAAGTTTGTATATCATCATTTCTCACAGTTTCTGCAAACTCCTCAGTTCCTGCTCTACTCTGAAACAAACAGAGCCCTGTTGCCTTTAAAAGGTTGCTGCTTCTCTTTAGTGCAATGTTGTGCAGTTTCAGACAGAAAAGTTTTTTTTTACAGCATCTTGGAGAAATTACTGTTGGTTTTTGTTTTTCCTTGTACCATGTGTTTTGTAAAACCTCTGGACTAAAACAATTAAGATCAGCACAAACAACCTTGGTCAGTTTAAATAATTTTGGTCAAATGATTATGTAATAATCCCAACAACCTTATTAAACAAACAGAGCACTACATTTTATTTCAGTAAAGAATATGCATGCTGTGTTATTAGAGAGAAATGTGTGACTGATACATAACGAGTATGAGTTAATGTGTTTGATCCATATTTGCCAGAGTACGACAATATAACCAGATGAGCCAAAACATTATGACCATCTGCCTAATATGCTGTTTGTCCTTGATGTGAAGCCAGAACGGCTCCAACCACAGAGGCACGGCTTCTACATGACCTCTGAAGGTGCCCTGTGGTAACTGGTTAAAGGATGCTAGAAGCACATCCTTAAAGCTGTAAGTTGCGAGTTGGAGGTACGTTATTAGGGCAACACAGAGGGCACTGCCATTAGGGTATAGTGTGGCTATGAAGGGGTACACCTGGTCTGTAACAGTGTTTAAGCAGGTGTTATGTGCCCAAGTAATGCCAGGACCCATTAAAGCATTACCCAGAGCATCACGCTCTCAGTTTTATTCAGTTTGGCTGGCAGTGGGTTTAATTTATAGCTGATCGGTCTGTGTGTGTGTGTGTGTGTTTGGAGGAGACCAGGTTTATAGTGCGATTACACACATATTTGGGTTGTTGAGCTTTGAAGGGAGCTCTTGATGCACATACACACACTCTGTGTGAATATTTTAGCACTTAGGAAACACAGCATGAAAGATTTGAGATCCCTTCAGAAGATTCAGAGAAAAAAACAAGCCATTTACAAGGAATGCAATAAAATGAAAACTATTTTATATTGTTTGTGATTTCTCATTTAGTTACTACTTATGTATTTTACTTGTATTTACTTTTATATATTTTAATTCTGTAAACTCTAAACTAAATGTTCCATTATGAAGAAAATGATTCTCCTGAAATTTCTGATTTTTTTATAACTCACTCTTTCCTGAGGCTGACTTCGGCAGACCAAAGGGCACCTGCTTTTATCCACACTATTCTTTATTCTCATTTCTGGGTTCTTACCTGGAGACACATCATTCATTCATCCATTCATTTTTCATTTCCAAAATGAATGCAGAAGGTTACTTGTGGAAAAAAAGTGAGTTACATGGAATAGTGACTATACACGTAAAGAATCTCCCTGATTTACAATGGTGATACGTTTAGACAAACCCATTGTAAGTTGATACCAAAGACCATAAGCTTATTATTAGAAATATTAGGAGTACAGTGGAATTTGTTTGTGGTAATGAGGTTTGAGAGGAGAGGGCAGACAGGAGGTGTGATCATCCAGAGAGGAGGAAGCTGCAATGGATTGTGGGTGAGTGGATGATACATTATTGAATCTATTGAAGAAAGCATTTAGCTCATTTGTCCTCATCAAGCCTTGCAGTTTGTAGGCTGGTATTTTTCTTTATTCTGTCCCTGAGCTCTATCACTTTGCCCCTCTGCAGATTAGCCTACATTTTCCTCCTATAGTCCTCCTTAAAGTCTCTGATTTCATCTTTAGCACCTTTTGTATTTTTCTCACCTCCTCCCTGTTGTTTGCTCTAAAGACTCTATTCTTTTCATTCAGAAAAAGATCTCGTGACCCCGGGTTTGTTGTTTGCAAAGCACTGTCCACAGAAAAGCAGTCAGTGATGAGGTCTATGAAATTATTGTTGATCTCACAAAGAACATTCCAGCTGGTTGACTCAAAGCAATCTCCAAGGACATCCATAACCTCCACAGTCCACATCTGAACAGCTTTTGTTGCCTCTACTTGTCTAAGTACAAGAGGTTTATACATAGACATGATGTGCACCAAGTTATGGTCTAAGTTTACGTGGAGGTACATTTCTATACGGCATGTCCATGGTCTTGATTTAAATGGCATCTCGTTTAACATATTGCAGGAGAGATTTGGCATGATGGAAAACCCCAGATTTAAGAAACAGAGCTTGGTGTTGTTGAGTCTGCATCAGCGAGAGATACAGTGCTGTAATGCTCATACAGGATTTCTAAAAATCAGTAACTCCACATAGTTGACTGTTTTTAACATAGTTTGATACAAGCAGATGGTAATGATGCCCCAGAGATTGGTGTAATTGGCAAGCAATACAGACCTAAGTGCAGAGCACGCTCAAGATGGTAGAAATCAGTCAATACTGAGGCGGTAACGAGGATAGGCACTTAACCAAAGGCCGACAAGGGGAAAGATTCAATACCTCAGACGCTCTGTTCAGAGGGGTGTTTGGACCAAGCAGATGGGTTGGTGGATTCTGGACAGTGCAAAGTCCACTCTGCATCAATTATGTTGTGCTAAACCCAGAAGAGAGCATGGCAGAAACACATAGAAGCTGGCAGAAGGCTTTCCAAAAGTGGTTGGTAAACTCCGGCCCCAAATCCAAATCCAAATCCAGTTAGAGAGGCCGCTCACAGCAGTAACACAGCTGTATGCCTGGATAAACTAAGCTTAGGCAGTCTAGTAAACATGATTACCTCTGAGACGTGATTTACAACAACCAGTATCACCAGTATAACCAGTGAATAAATCTGAGACATGAGACCACAGCATAGAAAGAAAGAACAGCGGGTACAGCAGGTCATACCCTGGGTTCCTTGTTCTTGGCACAGACTGGACCGGGCAGACTCCTACAAACACTCTGCCTGCAGAGAAGCTTTGATGGGTTGCCCCTGGATGTCTTTTATGACCCTGTATGTCAAGGGAGGCTTGATTCCATTTTAGGATCTGGGGCTAAGCTAAGCAGTGAAAGGGAAGGACGGCCTCCACGGGAGACCCCCTGGGTCTGACTCTCGCTGGATGGCTTCCCGAATTGTTATCTCCAACCACCAGCACAATTGGAACAGGATTTTCAGACCATGAATTGGTGTTTTGCCACCTACAACCAGTACTTCAGTTCCTCCAGATCCAATTTGACCACAAATGGTTCCTGATTCCCAACATCATAAAATCACTCTGTTGTTAAATAAGGTGCATGATGCAAGTGGTAAATTATTTATTTAATTAATTAGTCACCTCAAAGGCTTCTTGGATGTCAGAGGAATTCCTTGTGAGGAGAGATAAGGGTTCTGGACAAATTATCAGATGAATTTGCCAATTCTTGAGGAAGCTACAGTATATTGCATTTAAAAGCTGTAAGAACCTAAATAACTTCTTAAACTGTTTACAAAGCAAAAGTTTGTGTATCCACACTTTTATTCCAACTGCTTGGACGTAATCGGTACAAACCTATAGCTGCACACATGGACTGAGTCAACACAGATTAGAATCGAATGTTGGTTATTAGATTTATCCAGCATTAGAGAAGTTGGACTCAGATTTGCGCAGTCAAAAAAAAAATTCAAAGTGAATTGGATTCCAGATGCAGTATTAACCTTTAAACTTCTGGACACAGCTGTAAAATGTCAAAGACAAACACTTGACACTGCCTGCCTGTTCAGGTCTAACGTTTTTCTAACATGAAATCAGCAGTAAAAGGATTTTTGGCAGCTAAGTGCTGCAGGAACATGATGCAATACACAAGTGAAGATATTGCTTATTACAAAAGAGAGATCCATGTTCTTGAGGTCAGTAAGAAACTACATTCCCAGGCCCAAATCCTAGTATGGAACCAGATCACAATGTGCAATCTGGTAAAGTCAATATTACTGGGAAAAACGGCTGAACACACAAAAAGGGGCAGTTATAGTTGGAAGGAGATGTAAAAGAACTCATGCTGACATTGTTATCTGACATTGTCACTGGATTCAGCTTTTTTACAGAGTCTGAACCCAAACAGTGGAGATAAACTGCATCATTTGACTGAAATAATGAAGACTGAACATGAAGATTGTAAAAAGAATTCAGGTTTGGTGGTTGAAGAGATATGATCAGTGGTCCTCAGTGTGGGGACTGAGTCTGTCACGTGACCAGACCAGTGGTGCCCCCATGTTACACACTACTAAAAATGACCTACTGCCAAACCCCAAACCTACAGTGATCTATAGTGATGCTGCTACACAACTCATTTCCTACATTCCTCAACTCGTATTGATAAAGTCCACACACAGGGCCCAGGCCACATTACTTCATCTACTACAGGTGGTGTTTCATACCACTTTTCCATAAAAACCTATCACAAGTCGAGGTAAGTACTCAGCTTTAGAATTTAGAAAAGTCCATAGGCCATGTTTGTGTACGTGTTTGTTGCCAATTAAGAGACTTGTCAAAAAAGATTCACTTCACAACTGGAGAAAAATGATGTTTGCTTAGGTCAAAGATCAAGGCCAAAAATGCGGTTTGTATAAAAGAGTTGTTGCAGAACCTAAAACTAGATGGTTTAGAAGAGGCTTGAGGAGATAAACAATCAGGAAGTTATAGAACACTCTCTTGCCTGTGAGAGGTCATGGTCAAAGCAGTAATATGAAAAAATGACCTGGACATCAAAGCAGCCTTTCTACAAAATGTTTCCTCCTCCTGAAGCAAACTGGAAGTGTGTGAATGTGACTAATCCAGTGTCTCTTTTAATACTGGTACGGTACAGTTTAAGACACTAACACACACTGGAATATCACCTTCTGTTAGTCTGTGGATTTTGGTCATTATTGTTACTAAGACATGGAGATGGTTTTGTTAACTATTTAACAACAAACTAAAAGTATGTACAGCGTATCAGTGTGTGTATGTGTAAATAAAAGCCTTTAACAAGCCTTTTGGCATTAGTGGTGTAAAATTGATCAAAGGTGCTTCAGTATTTAAGATCTGTGATTTTAGAAACAATTAATAAATCCATGTCATGTTTTATTTATGTGCTGGGAACAGACGACCATAACAAGATAACGATAACGCTGTTCTATGTTTATAAAAATCACCAAATCCAGATATTGGGGTTTGAAGAGGGTGTTTGTTGCACGTAACACAAAAATGTCTTTTAATTGGTCCAAAATCAATAAGTGGTGCAGCATGTCTGAGATCAAACAGCATAGCTAAACAATGGATAAACATCACAGATTCAGTTAAAAGTTGGAAAAAGTTCAAATCTCTCAGCTGCGTTTAATGATTAATTTAATAAATTAATGATTCAGGTCTGAAGGATAAATGGGGATTAGATTATTCGTCTCTGGTTGCAGTTCTGGCCTTATTAGTGTTAAAGTAGAAGTTACTTTTAAGAAGGAATTCATGTTAGAATGACTAAACTGTGTGGCTGGGATATGGGAAATTTAGGATAATTGGTTTAATAATAGATAACATGTTGAACAGATTACTGCTAACAGGATTCTGGCAGTAAAAATTCTTTATGTAAGCATGGGCATGTATAAATAGTTCATCTAGTAATGTTCTAAATCGGTCTTGTATTTTAATATATCGTAAATAATCGACTAGTTCATGGACGATCACATTAGGCTACTTACTGTTCATTCATACAGTTACGTACAGATGTGATCAAAAACCTCACATGGCTATTACTGCATGATTTCATACAAACTTCTAATTCAATTTTCCTTTGACTTCCACTTTATGAGGGCTTTTTAAAGAGGCATTAACAGATTCTTCTCAAACTACAACTTATAAGGATGCTTCTTGTTTATGTAATGATAGTTATTGGTTAAGTAAAAAACAAATCCAGAATTTGTTATTCATTTCAATGTTGGAGTCAAAGCTTCTCTGTATCCCATCATCCCATTTCTCATTTCTGTTGCTTTTTCCCTCCTGGCATGCTGACAGTGAGCAAGTAGACATGGCAGTTTTACTCTTATCTGTTTTTATTCCAGACGTCACACTATGTAAGTTACAGAGTAATATCACCACCTGCTGGATAGTACAGTTAAAGATGATGTTCCTGTTGACATTATTACAATTTAATTGTGATTTACTCTTTCTGGTTTTTCAATGAACTAAAACTTAGTGTTTAAATCAACTTTGCTCCAGAGGGAAGTTTCAACACATTTCAGAGAGAATTACATATTTACAGAGATTTATAATTTTCCCTTAAAAGGGCTTTTGCTTATTGTCATGGTTACACAGGACCAGTTAGTTTAGAGTGGTGAGACTGGCACATGCCATCTCTAATATGCCCATAACATTCAGTGCAGGCAATGTCCTGAATGGCTTGGTGCTATCAGTGCAGACAGCATAGTACTCCAGGGCATGGATTACAGCTGCTCCAACTGAGATTTGGGGTGGTATGGGGTGGGATGGGGGGTGTCTGAAAGCAGGGCAGGAGGAATGACAAAGAGGGGAAGATCAGGCACGGCTGATATCACTTCATAACAAGACCCAGACCTGAATGACTTACACTGACAGGATTTCTGATGGGACGTATTAAAGCTGATTGATGAATATTATCGATCAATACTGCACATGACCTTTTCCAGAACTGTTCTAGAAAACAGCACCACCAATCAAAGGTTTGGACACACTTGAGTGAATTCCATACTCATTCCAGCCAGGAGATTGATTAATCAATATATTAAAGCCATGAAATATTTAAATCAGTTTGTGTGGCAATAGGTTATGAACACAGAATGACCTGGACGAAAATCAGAAGAGATTTTCTTAATAATTAATGTTAATGCGTTTTGCAAATGAAGTGTTATTTCATCATTTTGTATCCCAATTATTGCACAGTTACACAATAACAAACATTTTACTCATAGTTCACTATTTTTATCTAACACGCTAATTAACTACACTTTTAATAAGTAAATCTTCTCGCTTCCTATTAAATGTTTCAAGACAATGTACAATACAAATCTCCCAGTGAATTAATCTGTGTAAGACAATACCTGTGAGGAAAAACCTGGCAGCAGCCTCGTGCCAGATTGGGTGAGGCGTTATCTAAAAGGGTCTGATGGTTACAGCAGCATTAAGTCCTGGCTCTTATTCACACTGCTTTTATCTTTCTGGCGAGGTTTGATCCACGATCATAGCATCCAGGCTAAAGTCCAGGTTCAGAAGCAGTGTGTTCATCTGAACCAAAGCACCACTAAGCGGTACATTGGCCTGTGGTAGCAAAGGGGATGCAGAGAAACGTACAATGACCTTCTAAATAACTTATATCACAACGTTTGGTTTCATCATCCTTACTAAAACTAAACAAAAACAAAAGATGCTGCAGTTTATGTGCTGAGCTCTATCATAATCATATGAATGCTACGGCTTTCTGTTAGAGTCTCTTTAGACTGGCCTGCACAGCTCTGGGCTGGAGTCTGGGATCACCTCTGTGGCCCATCCGCTATGTGGGCCCTATCCTCTATAGGGCTTGGACCTCTCTAAGGGGTCTTCCTATTTGGCCTATCCTAGTTTTTTGTATTTTAATAATCAATAATATGTCAGCAAGCTGAACTAAGTGAAGAGAAAAATCAGCACATAATTACTTTAAGAAATGAGAAATGACAGCCAATCAACAAGTGCAGTGACCAAAACCATCCAACACTACAATATAACAGAACAACAGATTACAGCTGAAATAAATACATCACAGCAGCAAACGCATCCCAACATCTAATACTAAGTCTATCTTTGCAACTGTAAGGTGAGAAATAAAGCAATATGCATTAAAAGCAGATGTGTCCAAACTTCTAACTGGTATTGTATAAGGCAATAAATAATACATTATCACACTGTTTACAACAATACAGTTATGTAATATAGGTATGTAAACTTGTTATAATAATGTCATAATTATTTCATAAGGAAGCTGTGACTCATTTGTTGTATTAAGAGATGTTCCTTTTGTTTCATCCAATGAACTGTTACACAATGAATGATTAACTTGTTAATGGATATCAATTTAAAATAACTAACAATTCATATAATGTATCTCATGACTTTTTCTCTTCTATCACCCCCATAACCTCATATGTTTATCAACCTCTACACATGCTAAGACATTTTTAACATGAGAAGAACATGCCATTGTGGTGTACATGTGAGAGATGCTTTTTTTCTTTGAGTACAGGTAGCTCTCCTGCTGATTATTTGCATTTTATCCACATCTTTAACTATCACACTCTGAAAGAAAGCAGAGCAGGGAAAAGGCTAAAAGTCCATTCTATTTTCTGGATTTCGTGGGAGTGTGGAGAGTCTTTGAGTCATTCTGTGCTTTTTTCTTATCGCTCTATGTTTTACTCATCCCATCATCATCTGACTGCAACAGGCTGGGTCAGGAATGAAAGAACAAACACAGCTACAAAGGTGAGTTGTTTTAATTTATTTATAATGCCTTTTAATCTTCTGTTGGAAAGATGTGGTGCATAATAATAATGCTTTGGGTTGACACCCCTCCCCCCGGTGTGGATGAGGATATTCACTGGTGTTTCAGTAAATTCAATTCAATTCCTATCCGCTGTTTTTTTCCTTTTCCATTCTTTTTTGTCAGAATGTCCATCTACAGCTGAAGAACACAGACATCACACCCCAATAACAGAGCGCTGTGTAACCCAGAGATGCTGATGAACTCAGAAGCAGGCTGATTTATAAACAAAAATAGAAATAGATGACTGAGAATAAACATAAAAAACAGACAGGCAGGTGGAGGGATGGAGAAACCTATCACAGGGCAGAGTGGAAGCCCAGCAAGAGAGGATAGAGCACCTCCTCGAGGGGATGACTGCTCAGGCATGGCCAGCTGGCCCCATTTCCCTCTGGGAACCATAAAGACCAGTACCATACTGGTCTATGTGCCAGTCCCATATAATGGAATGTGTTTAGCCTGATGGGAAATAAGGTGATGCACTCAAAATCTATAGAAGTAACAATGCAGTTAATATATTGTGCTCTCTTTTTTTACGCTGAAGTCCTTTGGTGCTTCTGAATCAGTCTTGATTACTTTAATAACGCTTGTTACCAACCTGCTCAGTCTGGCAATGGCCAAAACATTTTCTTGTGTAAAACTGCATGCTAAAGTGTGTGAAAGTCCTATGTGAGATCCTCCATGTCTCACACATCTCCCTCCCCTTCTATTCTGCTTTTGTTTATCCATCTTGCTCACATTTCGCCCTCCCTTTCTCCCGTTCCCTGATTCTCTTCACTCATTTACTCGACCCCCTCTCTGGGTGAGTGTCCTGTGTGTCATTGGTACTCCACTGTGTTTTTTGAGTGCATTCGGAACAGTCTGCAGAGCATCCGAGAGCCTTACGTATGAAAACAAGTTCACCTCTCCACGGTCCAGCCTGGCCAAAGACTCTGTCATGATGATTTATTTATTATTTATTCATTTATTTATGTGTTATGTCTATTTATGCATGCCAGCAACTCTGAAGTGAGAAGGGTCCAGTATTGTATGAGGGTGTTTGAGTGTGTGAGAGAGGAAAAACAGAGAAGCAGAGTGTGTGAGAGTCAGTTTTGTCCTGAGGATACACCACCTACACAGAGAGCAGCAGAACTGCAAGTCCTGAGAGCATCAACTGTTCTACAGTTACATCAATTAACACGTACAACCTGAAATGTACACATAATTCACTTTCTAACAACGGGTTTATGGTCTTGACCTGCACGTTCACAAAAAATGATATGGAAACTGCGAGAAAGAGAGACTTTGCACTAACTTGCATTAAATATAAAGCCATTTTAATTTAAATATAGAAACACTGTACCTCCTTCAGCCTTGTCATTATTATACTTAACCGACCCAAAAATTAAACACACACACACACACACTCTCTCTCTCTCTCTCTCTCTCTCTCTCTCTCTCTCTCACACACACACACACGCACACATGCCTACACATGCCAGCCTGGTACACTCACCCTGGTACTCCTGTCCTGGGCTGTAGGCTGTGGGGTTGCCAGCGATCTGTAAACTGAGCATCATCTCTCCTCCTCCCTCAGCTACTCCAGAGCCTTCCACTTCTCCATGATGGGTGCACAGGAAGAAAAAAGGATTAAAGCGGGGGTAAAAGCCGACTGGCACTGCCCCCAAATCCATGCTGACTCCAAAGACCAGGGCCAGAAGGGCACAGCTAAGGGCACCCATGAACGAGGCCTGCCCCATGCCCACTTCTCCTCAAGAGAAGTTCGAGAAAGAACAAGTGGGAGTGAGGGATGGATGGAAATTACTTTATGAGAAGGTCGAGTCGTACAGGAAGGCTGGAGTCAGCAGTGAGTTCTGGCCCTGTCAGACATGGGCTTGAGTGCTGGTGGCGGTCTAGAGCTAGTGCCAGCTCTCTGTTCCTCTGTGCCACCTGCTCTACCCTACCATCGCTTCACTCTCACAGAGTTTAGAGCGTTTCGGTGTTGTCCTGCTCCGGCACTTAAATACTCGCCCCTCCCTCACTCTCTCACTTTCTCTCTACTCCCACCCACCCTGCCTCCCTCTTTCAGTCCCTCCCTTATTCTCCAGCAGCAGCCCTACACGTGCTTTACACACTCACAGACTCATCTTTTAATGACTGTACACAGCTTATAATCCGGGTTAAACGTTGGTGCAGGATTTTTCTGTTACTTGTGACGTCCTCTGTGTTTATAATTAATGTGATTGTTTTTTTGAGGAGGATGAGGAGGTTCACTGATGTTTTATGGTTGTTTTGACACTTGGGTACCTTGAATGTATGCATGGCATCATAAACTCCAATCATGACCAAAACATTTTGGAGCTCAATATAGAGCAAGACTTTCAGGACAACAAACCAAAGGATACAATAAAAATCTCCCGGAATGTGTTAAAGCAAACCACTGGACTGTTCTTAGGTGCGAAGATCAATGTAATAATATTAAGTAGTTATGGAGCGATCTCAAAGCAGCAGTTAGGAGATTACAAGAAATGCCTGCCTAAAATTACAGCAGAAAGATGAAAGAACCTCGTTCATGGCTTTAAGTTAACAGTGCCAGTAATTTAGTCCTTACCCTTTTTATTGATATATTAAGTTCTGAGTGGACAAAGGAAGTACTATAATATCACTAGAGAAATACTCTAAACACTTGCCACTGTTTTTGGAGTGACGTTAACTATTATAAAGCATAAACTATTAATCTTTAAACAAACTACATCATAATTTTTGCCACCCCTGTGTTTTTTCTCTTAAAATTATTGAAGAGAAGAAAAAGAAACTACTAAATACAGAACATACAGAAAGTCATGGATAATCACTTAAAAAGTGCGAAACACTCAAATAAAATAAGAAAGGAAAATATTTATGGAGACTTGCATAATTTACTTTTTGTCTTACAGAATTTTGGTTCTTATTGAGCCATGTTATTCCTGTGGTTTATGTCTCAACACATTTAGGGAGTTCTAGAGTAAAACGCAGTATATGGTTTTTGTTTTACTTTTTAAATAATATTTCAGGAATAATTCAATAATTCAGATAATTCAGAGTCCCCTAACCTATTCGACCCATATTTACCCAAGAAGTCAGTCATTCTAAAGCTGACTGTTGCACATTAGCTGACCCTCAAAGTGTAAAGAATAAAATATGAAAAATAAGATCTACTGTAACATACTCATCAGTTTTCTGCTCAGAGATACGGTTCCCATGGCAACACCAACACATCACTTTGTTTTGATTCTGGTCTGGTTTGTGTTTCTGTCTCCACCCCTTATATAGTCTTTATTTCTTTTGTTCATTCTTCATAACTTTAGTTATTTTGTCTTTTATTTCGTAAGTCTGTGGTGGTGGAGTGTTTTACATGCTGGACTGTAGAACAGAAAAGGTTCAATTTTTGGGCACTTGAGCAAACACACAATTTCTCATTCCTCAGATATTTTGGTCTATACTGACAAAATAGCATCACGCAGTCGCTGCAGACTTGTCGGCTGCACATCTGTTGTTCCTCCACATCCCAAAAGTGCCCTATTGGATTGAGGTCTGGTTTGAGTATGGAGAACCCACTCTCATGTTCAAGAAACCAGGTTGAGTTGATTTGAGCTTTGGGACATGCTGTGTTATCTTGCTGTGCAGGAAAATCCCGGTAGATCAGCAGGTTAATTGCCACTCATCATGAAATTTGGCTGAATTTGAACAATTCTGCAAGGAAGGCTGGACAAAGGATGGACAAATGACGTATGCAAAAAGATTGATGAGTGTAATTAAAGCAATTGTGGCTCTACAAATTATTAAATCAGGGGGCTGATCACTTTATCAACTGGTGTTCCGAACCGTTGCCTCATTACTGGAATGTTTAGATAAAGCAAAATGTATAAATCAATTTGTAAAACAGATATTATAGTGAGCTAAAATGAATGGTGGCACAAACATACACCATTAACATATTTATGGAAGGCACAATGTCTGTGTATGTAGTAACATTTTATGTAATCTTATCACCCAAATATCTCCCATGGTTACAGAGCTGTGCTCCACACATCTACTGAAGGAGCTGAAATATGGAAATATTGCTGTCTCCAGCTCCAGTGTGGCTCAGCGTCAATGGAAAGGAGCTCAGAAACATCAATGGGAAAGAGCAGCCATCCTCTATCAAAGGTATTCAGCAAGCATGCTGCCACCAGGCTACACTCTCTGTGGGATTTCACAAACACACTCCTCCCTGGGGCTGATCCCGCATCTACCTGCTGTCTCTGACACTTATAGTGAATGTACCGTCCCCTCAGCCAAGCAGCTACTGCATCAGAATGTTTGTTACACCATCACCAGACGCCTGGTTTAAATATGGCATGGCGACTTTGTTAGGTTTGTTAATGACAGTACAATTTGTTTTGGCTTTTATCAAGGAGGGTTCACACTGAAGGAGGATAACAACCCAAAACACAAGATCTAGGAGTGCTGAATGTCTAAAGAGTTTGGACTCCACAAATCCACTGCCAGACAGATTGTGTACCAACAGAGAAATCCAGGAGGGGTCGACCAACAAAGATCACTCCAAGAGTAAGGTGTGTAAAAGTCCACAAGGTCACAATGGACCCCAGGGTAACTTCTAAGCAACTTAAGGTCTCTCTCATTGTCCACCATCAGGAGAACACTGAACAACAATTAAGGAGAAAGCCACTTCTCTCCAAAAAGAACACTGTTGCCCGTCATGGCACATGAACAATCCAGAAGGTTATTGGAAAAACGTTTTGAGGATTTTGGCATAACTGAAAATATAAGGACATCTGTCGATAAACAGAGTCTCTAGAGAAGCACATGAGTCGTTCAACCAAAGAGAGTTTAAAGAAGAATGTTTTTGTAGGAGGGTCATATTTATCCATGAGCGCACCTCATACCTGTGCATATGAATCTGTAAAATATTCGAACAAAACAAGTTTCTATAACATACAGTCTGTACCTGCTTGTCACCACTTATGACTGGTGAGTGCAAATATTGTCAGTATTTTCCAAAGTACGGTTCATAATGACACTGTGAAAGCACTGGAAGAATGAAGTCCTGTAACATTTCAGCTTTTTTTCCTGACAGTAGGAGCCCTTGAACACTTTTAGCCAGAGCCTGGGGGAAATGACTCTCCATTATGGAAACTAGGTTGGGGAAGGGTGTTTCAGAAATGGATGGGGGCAAGTAATTATATTTATCATTATTCATTTCCACATCAAGGTTGCAGTGATCCTTTGTCTGCCTCAGTCTCCCCTGAACCCCCACCCCCTCCAACTTCCATCAATACAACCACTACCAATCTTCTTTATAAGGGTGCAAACCAGGCACCGCACAGACACACAAAGGGGACAGCGCTTAAAGGGAAAGGGAGAGCCAGTGTGAAAGAGAATAAGAGAGAGAGAGAGAGAGAGAGAGAGAGAGAGAGAGAGAGAGAGAGAGAGAGAGAGAGAGAGAGGGGTGGGGTCGTGTTGTCACCTCATCATTCACAGGGCTCTAATATGGACATGTCGGCTATATATTTGACAGAGCATATCCTTTTAGTTTAGGAGAACAGGAGAAAAGAAGGGGCTGGGCCTTCAGCTGAGATGGCTTGCACACTCCAATTAGTGATAGAAAAAGTGACAACTCTTGACAACCCCATGGGGTAGGAGCTGGGTGGGCAGAGGTGGAGAGTGACAAATGTTTTATTTACCCATAAACTGTTATGGTTCAGCCAGAACATTCGGAACACATAAACACACAAACAGGGGTTTAGCTTCAGTGTCCCAAAGCTACCACCACCATACTGTGGGACTGTGAGAGATGATCTGGCTCACGCTATTTAACCTTTTAAACTGGGATTCTTTATGGAGGGTCTCCACATCCTGTACGAGCTTCTAAGCATTTATTCACTCATTCATTCATTTTTGTATCTGCTTAACCCATTTCAGGGTTATGTGAGAGCCAGGGTTCAACCGGCAGCACAGGGCAGAAGTTCAGAACCCTAGTGTTACCATACCGGCCTCACCACTACAAATACGAAGCAGGAAACAATGACTGAAATAATCCTGAGACTGAAATAATCCTGACCTCAGGTGCAGCCAATTAGGGTGGATCGGACTGAAGGACTCTGGGTAACTGAGTTCTTGCCTTGCTGGTATACGTTGTGCATCTCTTCCACCCTCTGCTGGGCACACAGAATGGTGTGTTACATATGCATTAATCTCTACTAAATCAACAACTTGTAGTCTTGATGCAGCTTCTAATCGTCTCTTAGTAATTAGTACTCTTAGTACAGTAGTAATAAAAAAAAACATAGTTGGCAGACTTTTATCCTACAGCACCCTCAAATCAAATCCGAAAATAAATAAAGGTCATCTTTATTTATTGAGCCATTTATGCCTAAATGTCGGAGCCTTTTTGCTTCTTGCACATAGATGTTTTCTACAAATTGATTTTGTGATAAGTACTTTTTTCTGGTTTTGCTGAGGTGTGTTCAGAGATTTAATAACAACCCAGGAATAAGACGCAAATCATTACACAAAGCATGGGAACACATTTGGAACCCTAAATGTTCCAGATACAGCTGCGTTTAGTTAAAATGTTCCATCAGATTCATTTATTAATTTGTTCAGTTACATGTTTTACCCAAATACGCAGCCTGATCTGACTATAGTGTGAGGCAGAACTCAAAATGTATGAGTTTTATAAAGCTAGTGCTAATAATCTCAGCAGAACCATTTCACACTGGGCCAAACACAGAGGCTACTATTAAATGCATTGAAATGCTGTAAATCTGCAGCTCCGACCAAATAACCAAAAGATTTATTGATCCACCGACGGAATGCGAATGGAGCAAACCTTGAGCAACAGTATATCAGTGTTTCCTTACACCTCAGACAAATCGTACCAACAACAGGAGGGCCCAGTGCTTATCCTAAAATCTGTTAATCTGTGGATAGAACTGGCTAACTTAATATCTCTCCATTGCAATTAAATACTATAATTGGTAGATTTTGAAAATATATTTTTGGTTCCTTGAAACTCTTTGTCTTTGAGAGGAGGGTCACAAATAAACAAATAGCTTTCTAAAATCCTGTCCTGACATGGAGGTTCAGCCAGTTCGTGTTGATTAGACTGAAGGATTGCAATTGAAAACTCAGTAACACGCCGAACTATCGCTCCTCATTACAGACTGACCGAACTCATGTCATTCTTTGCTATAGTAACATTAATACCAAACGCTGTTCTGCATGTAGAACACGTGATGTAAATAGAGATTTTAGTTTGCAAATATAAACAGTTCACTCAGAATCTGCAAATTGTAATGAATTATATCAGATTTAAGTAAATCTCTGACAGTGTTTAAGATCATGGGTAACTGATTGGAAAAATGAAAATGGAGCAGCCAAGAATGCAGCAAGATTCCCAGCAGGTAGATCTAAAAACATGAACTCTATCAGGACTCTGGAGCACCAGTGTGGGTAGAAAAGGTGTGAATCTGATTTAATGGAACAAGGTACAACATTATTACATATAAGATTCACCTGAAATCAACATATGTATTTAACTCTCAATATAAATGGTGGAATTAAATGGCCTTCATAAGTACAATTCAGGCATTGCTCATAACATAATGCCAACGCATGTACAGGGCATTTATAGTGTCCAGTCATAATAAAACAATAGAAGCATGACCTCTAAATCGTAATGAATAAATCTGATATACTTGCATTGCACGTGCATGTTGATATTGCAGCTTATAAATCTTTGAGTGCTTATATTAAATCTCTGAAAACACCTTATCAAAAGCAGGAGCAGTACAGTACTTGTCATGAAATCAATTTCTAGAAAATATTTATGTACCTTCAGACACAAATGGGTCTATAAATAAAGATGATTCTCCAGGCTTTGGAGGCTAGAGACCAACCTTCACCCCCACCCAAACTCTCATACATTTCTGTTCCCTAGAGAGCCTTTTTACACAGAGTCGGACCAGCCTGGATCAGTTCATAAATAAAAGGGGGAAAAGATGATGGCGATAAGAATATCGTGGAATGGCCAGACCTGTTTTGATGTATGTCGTATGATAAAATATTCCGGTGCATAAGTAAGGATTCAGAACCTTGACCTGACTGACAAGTGTTTGATTCTGTGAGTGAAGTGGTGAGGAACAGCTCCAGCCAAGCAGCATGGTGAAACGCACTGTTTTCTAAATACTGAAAAGCTTAATCTTAAGAGACACTGAAATGGCTTATCTAAAACAATGTCATATCTACACATTAAATACATCAGAGCAATTAAAGAATCCACATTAAAGAATCAGAGCAATACTCACAATTCATAATCCCTTCATGTTTCTTAGATTCCTCATACTGGTAAGATTTTCCCTTCCCTCATCACCATCTAACCTTCTCTGAAAAGTCTTTATAGTTTGCACAGTCAATAACTGAATATTTATATCCTGTGCACAACATTTTCATAGTTTTTTTGTTATTAGACTCAAGGGAAAGAGGCAAAGACAAATACACACCCCGATACAGGGTTAAATTTAAGAATAATTAACAAACTCTAATGTATTTGTATTTGGAACCATTTGTGCGTTGTTTCAGATTGACCATAGTTTAATTAGTTTATCATAACTAAACAATGTTTGTGTCACTCAAACATTCACAAAAACGTCGCAAATTACTGATCGACTAATGCTATGCTACAGTACAGTACTGAACATGCTAGCAGTCGCTCATAGTGCCATATATCTTATACTGCCATCTACCGGCAAACAGGGGATTTACAGTATGGTCGGGTTAACCTTTAGACTGATGCAAAACAAGATTACAATGCTTAGATCTTGTTGCTTTTTTATTTAATTGCTGATTTCTGCTTTCTGCATGGACAATCAGCGTTAAAATGAAGGATAGTGTGGAAGTAATTATATCAGATAGCATTTCTTTATCGTCATTTAGGGATTGAACCAGTACACTGTTTGATTGTTTGGTGGTTTGTAAGCTCCTTACCTTAAACCTTCAAGAAGCCCTGCATCCATAAAACAACTACCTAAAACTTTCATACTCTTATGCTGATGCTCAGAACAGTCAAATAATCCAGCTACAGTTGTACGTGTCATGGAATCAGTTTGGAGAAAATATGTGCAGGTGGCATAAGGCTCCTACCTGCAGACACAAATGGGTCTATAAATAAGGATGATGTGCTTCAGGCTTCAGAGGCTCTGGAGAGCAAACTTCCCAACCTCACTCTAAATCTCATCCCATTTTTTGTCTCCCCAAAGTGCCTTCCAGAGAAAAGAGAAAAGCACTACCGTGTACAGTTCATAAATAATGGAATAACGTCAGCTTATGATGATGACGAGCATATCAGGGATAAATTAAATGCTCAGACGTGATGAGGAGTATGCTAATAAAACAGAAAGTAAAAGATGAAAATCAATTCATACACGTGTTTAAGTTGGTGCTTTGTGTGGTGTGGATCATGCGACTGTTTGCATCTAATCAGTTATATTTACTGCATATGAATTGCTTAATCTTAACATACGTAAACCCAGCCAGCATATGTACAAACAAATATTATACCTGTGCCTTTAAAGACTTTTATTAGTAACACCAATAATAACCATTCATGTTTTTCTTCATTTGTTCCTCACCATTCTCTTTTCCCTTCCCCCTCTTGAGTTCTCTGCTGCTGAGTGTTCTGTCCTGCAAAGAGTTTACCAGCATGCAAGAATAACCAAAGATGCATATTTCATGCACAATGTTAAATATTCAAACAACCCATTTTCTTTATTTTTTTTCTTTGTTGTATGACTCAAGTAAAAGAGAAGCTCGTTGAGTGGTGAGCTGAGGTGAATTCATGTTACAAAGAGAGACACAGAAGGAAAGCCTGTGCAAAATAGCAAAGAAAGCTGAAATAAAAGCTGTGATTTGTTTCATTACTACATTTTCATATCCTCTTAATCTAGGGTTATGCACATGCACTCTCACACTGGGACAATTTTAGAGACACCAGTTGTCCTAATGAATGTCTTTGTAATGTTATCGGAGAAAGGCGCTCAGATATGGCGAGAACATGCAAACACCACACAGGCAAGGAATCAAAACAGGCATCTCTGGGGCTGTGTAGTGACAGCGCTGCATTACTGTACCAACCTAACGTCCATTTAATTCATGTCCGTGTTACGTGGTGCACAGTGGCCGCTAGTGGCCACTGTTTATCCCCAGTGCGGTCTACTACCTCCCCAGCAGTCTGGGGATTCTGCCAAGCTGACAGTAGAGGCCAGTATTGGTTCAGCTTTGGCTCGGGATCCTCAGACCATGCGATCGTGCCTGTCATTTGATTACGGCACGATTGCACACACCTGTTCAGTGGCTCTATTTAAGAGCTTTGTTTGGCACTGACAGGCGTCGCACCATCGCCTTTCATCCTACTTGATTCCCGTGGCGTCTATATCAGGGTTTTTTGCTGTGCTTAGGGACGCTACGGTTTTTTGTGTTTAAGAGACTTTCGGGGGTCTCATTCGCGCTGTCGCGTCGGTACGGTTGGTGTTAGGGGAAATTGGTAGACTGGGGCCCGCTTTAGGGGCTCAGCCGGAGTACGAATCTGGAGATTCGGAGGTAATCCAGGGCGTAAGATTTAGCGTAGGGTCAGAACCGGCCTGTGTAATTGCGCTTTTGCCCATTCGCGGTTCCGCTTCGTCGTTTTTGAGGTGCGCTCGCCCCGGCGTTGCGCGTTCCCGCGTGTCCCTCACCTCTACTGCCCTCACTTTGGGCTTTACAGCCTCGGATCCGAGCGGTGGGCTCGACTCCCGCTTTCGTCCGGGCTCTGGCCCGTCCGTTTCATGCTGTGTCACACACACACAGTACCGTGAAACGCATCGCATTGCTTCAGAACCCGAAAGCGGTCTCTGAGCCCGCACAGCGCGTCACAACCTCTCACAGTTTCAGGCTGCGCGGCTGCGTTCCCCTGCAGCCCTGATTCTGTGTAGAGAGCGATTCCTAGAGAGAGCTCGTTAGTCGAATGCATGGTGCTCAGTTCGTTTACACTGAGCGCTCTCGGCTTGTTGGCTTCCTACTCTCTCTCCCAGCGCTATCAGGCGCCGTACTATATTTTCTTTCCCCGATTATTGTATTAGTTACCATTTCATTTCATTAATATTTTTTGCGCTTCTATTCTCAGGCGCCTCAAGCGCTGATCTCTGCCTCGTTTCCATGCAGAGGACCCCCCTCAATTAATCACGTCAGTGCATTTAGACACTTCGCGCTTTGTGCGCTGTGATCTGCCTCATTTTAATAGGCAGATTTCATTTGTTAAACACGTCAGTGCATTTGGACACTTCGCGCTTTTGTGCGCTGTGCTCTGCCTCATTTTTAATAGGCAGATTTCCTTTGTTAAACACGTCAGTGTATTAAAACAATTCGCGCTTCGTGCGCTGTGCTCTGCCTCATTTTAATAGGCAGATTTCATTTGTTAAACACGTCAGTGTATTTAAAACACTTCGCGCTTCGTGCGCTGTGCTCTGCCTCATTTTAATAGGCAGATTTCATTTGTTGAACACGTCAGTGTATTTAAAACACTTCGCGCTTCGTGCGCTGTGCTCTGCCTCACTTTAATAGGCAGATTTCGTTTGTTAAACACGTCAGTGCATTGAAACAGTTGGCGCTTCGTGCGCTGCTCTCTGCTTTGCTGTAAGAAGCAGATTTCTTCCGTTAACCACGTCAGTGTATTTAAAACGCTTCCTGCACTGATCGCTGCTCAGCTTTATGGGCAGGCTTCGTTGGTCAAAGCGCGTCAGTGTGTGTATAATAAGCTGCCGCGCTTTGCACCTTCGGCAGGTGGCTTTACCCCGCCTTTCGCTGCCCCCATAGGTGCGGTCGTGAGCTTTGTGTGTGCGCGCCTGCTCACAGATTCGACAGTTACGTTGACACACACAAAGTCTCACTTTATTCTTTATCTGGAGTTTATTTCATTTCATTAATTAATTGTTTTTATTTATCTCAACTCATTTCAGTTCATTACTACCATCTGGAGCTGACTGCAATTGGGTCCTAATATCCCTTTCTTTTACTTTCACGATTCGCCATCGCGTTCGCATGGCGAACCGTAACAGAAATGGTGCGACCAAACCAGGACCCAGCGTCAGCTCCTGGGACTTCTTTCAAGAAGTCCCCACCTCTTCTTCCCATCGTCGGCGATCTGCTCTTTGGGTCTCGTCTGGGCTCTTGGGGGTCCCTCCTTCGACTCCGATCGGGTTGGGGACTTGGTTTGCCGTCTTGACCCCTCCTGGGTCACGCAGACCTCGCCGTGGAAGGCGTAGCGCCCCCCACGGTACCCAGCAAGCATTGCTGGCTTCTCCAGTATATCTGGATCCGGAGTTTAGCCCCGCTGAAGCTCCCAACCCTCCCCGCTCGGAGTATTCCTACCCACACTGATTCTCCACATCCCAGACCACCCCGTGTGTTTTGAAATTACCCAGGGGAGTCGGTTCTGTGATCGGTTATGTGGAGGATTTTCTGTGCTGCAGCCAGAGAGAGTGGTCTGGATGACCTGCTGCTCATGGCTGTTTTTTTTTTGAACGAGGTCTTGATGATGGTCTGGAGCAGGAACTTCTGCCATTCCTTCCCGCCGCCTCCCTGGCCGCATTGTGCGATCTGGCCATTCCGCACAGATGCGCATATCCGATCCGGAACCAGGGAGACTGAGGCATTTCGCCGCTTCTGCTTCCAGCCATCACCCCCCGCTTACTGGCCCGTTAAGCTCTGTACCTGAAGCTGTTAGCGCCACCTAGCGTTGGCCCAGAGCATCCTCTTTGTCTCGACTCCATTCTTGAGAGATTGAGTTCTGTAAGCAAACAGCTTTGCCTGCTCAGTTTGGTACCTGACCTTAACGGAGATACCAGTAAAGTTTCTTGAGCAACTACGCTCCTGTTCAAGAGCTTGCCGCATTCATAAGCCCCGCATCGGGCCACTCAGACCTCGCCCCTGAGCCGATGGCGCCTTCTGGCCCTGTGCCTGAGGCCGCCGCAACACGCAACCCCCGTGTTTTGAGCACAAGAACTCCACGGTGGGGCAGTTTGGTTGCCGCCTGGCCCCGTACAGGAACCCCACGTGCCTTTTCAACAACCCCGTGTGTGAGCACAATCGGCTCCACGGAGAGGCTCACAGCGCAGCCGGGGCCCCGTTCACGAGTGCACCGACGGCTTCAAGCTGGAAGGGGCGAGCGTATAGCGCCCCCCAGCTGTGAACCTGAAGTTCGTCGCGCCCGTGGACCCCGTACTTGGGCACATAGCGCCGCCTAGCTGCGAACCTGAGTCCATTACGCTCCGTTCCCGAGCTCGCCGCGCCCGTTAGACCCCGTACTTGGGCACATAGCGCCGCCTAGCTGCGAACCTGAGGCCGTTACGCTCCGTTTCCCGAGCTCGCCGCGCCCGTTGACCCCGTACTTGGGCACATGGCGCCGCCTAGCTGCGAACCTGAGCCGTTACGCTCCGTTCCCGAGCCTCGCCGCGCCCGTTGACCCCGTACTTGGGCACATAGCGCCGCCTAGCTGCGAACCTGAGCCGTTACGCTCCGTTCCCGAGCTCGCCGCGCCCGTTGACCCCGTAACTTTGGGCACATAGCGCCCGCCTAGCTGCGAACCTGAGCCGTTACGCTCCGTTCTCCCGAGCTCGCCGCGCCCGTTGACCCCCGTACTTGGGCACATAGCGCCGCCTAGCTGCGAACCTGAGCCGTTACGCTCCGTTCCCGAGCTCGCCGCGCCCGTTGACCCCGTACTTGGGGCACATGGCGCCGCCTAGCTGCGAACCTGAGCCGTTACGCTCCGTTCCCGAGCTCGCCGCGCCCGTTGACCCCTGTACTTGGGCACATGGCGCCGCCTAGCTGCGAACCTGAGCCGTTACGCTCCGTTCCCGAGCTCGCCGCGCCCGTTGACCCCGTACTTGGGGCACACAGCGCCGCCTAGCTGCGAACCTGAGCCATTACGCTCCGTCCCGAGCTCGCCGCGCCCGTCATCCTGTACCTGGGCACTCAGCGCCGCCAAGCTGCGAACCTGAGCAACTACGCTCCGTTCCCGAGCTCGCCGCGCCCGTTGACCCTAATGCCTGTTGCACTTAGCACTGCCCAGCCTTGAACCTGAGCCATGTCCACTCCGTCCCTGAGCATGCCGTGTTCCGTAAGCCCGGCACTTGGACACCCGGCACAGCTCTGCTTCAACCGTGAGCATTGCACTCTATGGTTGAGCAGCTAGTGCTGTCTGGCTCTACGCATGGGGTCGTCATGTTTGTAAGGTCCACGCCGTGCCTCGCCCCTGAGCTCGAGCTGGGCCGCGCATGTGGCACGACCCACACCGGCCTTTCTTTTTGACTCCCCCGCTGGGGCTGACCCTGTAGGGCTGGCGCCACCCGTGTGCCAGACGCTTAACCCTGAGCGTGGGTGCGACAGGCCAGGGGGGATGTTTGGTCACTTTTGGGGCCGGCGGGACGCCGCCCCTCGGGGGGGGGGGTACTGTTTTACGTGGTGCACAGTGGCCGCTAGTGGCCACTGTTTATCCCCAGTGCGGTCTACTACCTCCCCAGCAGTCTGGGGATTCTGCCAAGCTGACAGTAGAGGCCAGTATTGGTTCAGCTTTGGCTCGGGATCCTCAGACCATGCGATCGTGCCTGTCATTTGATTACGGCACGATTGCACACACCTGTCAGTGGCTCTATTTAAGAGCTTCGTTTGGCACTGACAGGCGTCGCACCATCGCCTTTCATCCTACTGATTCTCGTGGCGTCTATATCAGGGTTTTTGCTGTGCTTAGGGACGCTACGGTTTTTTTTGTGTTTAAGAGACTTTCGGTGGTCTCATTCGCGCTGTCGCGTCGGTACGGTTGGTGTTAGGGAATTTGGTAGACTGGGCCCGCTTTAGGGGCTCAGCCGGAGTACGAATCTGGAGATTCGGAGGTAATCCAGGGCGTAGATTTAGCGTAGGGTCAGAACCGGCCTGTAATTGCGCTTTTGCCCATTCGCGGTTCCGCTTCGTCGTTTTGAGGTGCGCTCGCCCCGGCGTTGCGCGTTCCCGCGTGTCCCTCACCTCTACTGCCTCACTTTGGGCTTTACAGCCTCGGACCGAGCGGTGGGCTCTCGACTCCCGCTTTCGTCCGGGCCTCTGGCCGCCGTTTCATGCTGTGTCACACACACAGTACCGTGAAACGCATCGCATTGCTTCAGAACCCGAAAGCGGGTCTCTGAAGCCCGCACAGCGCGTCACCCGCTCTCACGTTCAGGCTGCGCGGCTGCGTTCCCCTGCAGCCCTGATTCTGTGTAGAGAGCGATTCCTAGAGAGAGCTCGTTAGTCGAATGCATGGTGCTCAGTTCGTTACACTGAGCGCTCTCGGCTTGTTGGCTTCCTACTCTCTCTCCTCCCAGCGCTATCAGGCGCCGTACTATATTTTCTTTCCCCGATTATTGTATTAGTTACCATTTCATTTCATTAATATTTTTGCGCTTCTATTCTCAGGCGCCTCAAAGCGCTGATCTGCTCTGCCTCGTTCCATGCAGAGACCCCCCCCTCAATTAATCACGTCAGTGCATTTAGGACACTTCGCGCTTTGTGCGCTGTGATCTGCCTCATTTCAATAGGCAGATTTCATTTGTTTAAAACACGTCAGTGCATTTAGACACTTCGCGCTTTTGTGCGCTTGTGCTCTGCCTCATTTTTAATAGGCAGATTTTCCCTTTGTTAAGCACGTCAGTGTATTAAAACAATTCGCGCTTCGTGCGCTGTGCTCTGCCTCATTTAATAGGCAGATTTCATTTGTTAACACGTCAGTGTATTTAAAACACTTCGCGCTTCGTGCGCTGTGCTCTGCCCTCATTTTTAATAGGCAGATTTCATTTGTTAAACACGTCAGTGTATTTAAAACACTTCGCGCTTCGTGCGCTGTGTGCCCTGCCTCACTTTAATAGGCAGATTTCGTTTGTTAAACACGTCAGTGCATTGAAACAATTGGCGCTTCGTGCGCTGCTCTCTGCTTTGCTTTAAGAAGCAGATTTCTTTCTTCCGTTAACCACGTCAGTGTATTTAAAACGCTTTCCTGCGCTGATCGCTGCTCAGCTTTATGGTGCAGGCTTTCGTTGGTCAAAGCGCGTCAGTGTGTGTATAATAAAGCTGCCGCGCTTTGCACCTTCGGCAGGTGGCTTTACCCCTCCTTTCGCTGCCCCCCATAGGTGCCGGTCCGTGAGCTTTTGTGTGTGCGCGCCTGCTCACAGATTCGGACAGTTACGCTGACACACACAAAGTCTCACTTTTATTCTTTATCTGGAGTTTATTTGCATTTGCATTTCATTAATTATTGTTTTATTTATCTCACTCATTTCAGTTCATTACTACCATCTGGAGCTGACTGCAATTGGGTCCTAATATCCCTTTCTTTTACTTTCACGATTCGCCATCGCGTTCGCATGGCGAACCGTAACAGTCCGTTCATTTTAATGTCCGAGGTTTTAAGAATTATGATAGAAAATCTGTCGTATATACATCTATTTCAAGTTTAAATGACAGAAAACTAGTATGAGTGACAACATGCAACACCTGCTGACAAAAAAGAGAATCACAGTCTTAAAAGGCAGAAAACAAACATGGTTCCACTTTTTGTTTTCGTTTTCTGTAAGTGTTTCAAGTTTTATAAAAGATCCATAGATAAGAATGACTGTACTGTGCAGTACAGAACTGTACTAAATGTTTTCATATTGTGTTTTAATTAATATTATTGTCTAAAATAAACTAAACTACTACGTGAACAGGTCAACGTCCTGTTTCACAGAGCCTAATGCGGATGTAATACCTGCATAATAATTAAAATTAGTAATAATTATTATTTAAAAAAATGAAATTGATCATTTTGGTTCTTAACTACTACTCTCTAAGTAACAATAGAACTGATACAGGAATCAAAGCAGTGTGATCCAGACAATTAATGATTAGATTTACTTTTAGAACAGATTACCTATGTGTGTTTATTTATTTTTGTCGTATAATTTCGTTTCTTTTTAAATTCATTGATGCTTATTCTGTGGCACAGTTCTTCAGTGTGTATATCTTATATTTTAATATTACACATCAAATCTTGTATATCACTGAATACCTAAAGTACAGGACCTCACCTAAAGCAAAAGCAGAATATTATTTGTGATGAAATCAACTTGGAGAAAATATTTATGTGCATGTGGCAACAGGCCCCAACCTTCAGACACAAATGGGTCTATAAATAAAGATATGCTCCAGGCTTTGGAGGCTAGAGACCAACCTTCAACCCCCACTCGAAATCTCATCCCATTATTCTTCCAGAGTGTGTTACACACAGATGGACTGGCCTGGGTTGTTTCCCAAATGGAGGAGAAAATCAAACAATTATGATTAACAAGCATATGATGATCGTAGGAATTTAATCCTCAGGTGTGTTACATGATGCAGAAAATCCACAGTGGAGAATCGGGGTGTGTGTACGTACGGATTCATACATGTGTATGAGTGGAGAATGACACACTGACGAGTGTTTGATGCTCTGGCAGGCTGCATAGAGCAGAAGCCCGAGCCGAGCATCAGGTTTTCTGAACTGCATCCAAAAAACGACGTTCACTGAATAAGAATGTCTTCAGTTAATCTCAACATCGAAAAAAAGGTTCGAATCATCAATTCTGTGCAATTATGGAAAAAAACTATTATTTCGACACTAATGCATTCTCCTACCTGCTTTTTTTACCCTTCACCCTCTTCTTCTTTTTATTGTTTATTTGTTTTTGGTAGAGTGTTTCTGTTCTGTGTTTGTCAGTTTGCACAGTCAAGAATAACACAAGATACACACTTCATACACAATATTAAAAAGTTATGGCTTCTCTCTTGTTCTGTTTTATAATGAAGATGAAGAAAAAATATAAGCTCATTGAGTGGCAACTTTGTGCGCTTGTCTATCCCATGATGAAGAGACACATGAGACAAGCTAACAAGGCTAACGCTAATACAAACAATGCAAGCATACAACAGCAATGCTAACACACAACAAGAAAGCTAAGCAACAGATACAAGTAAACCTAAGACAACTAACCAATACAGAGAACACAGAGGAACAGAGATAAATACACATAGGGCAAGACAAGGAGAAGGAGACAAACCAGCAAGCAGGATGAGACCAGACAGGAGCCAAGGATAACCATGTGTGATAGAGATAAAGCCAGACAAGCAGGGGGAGCTAAACCGAATAGCTGAAGGCTTGCATCATTGTTACATAACCCCCCTCTAAAGGCACAAAGGACAGGAAAAAAGAGAAAACTAGGAAACAGGACAGACCCAGACTAACCCAAGGGAGCAGAGCAAAACACTGACGAGAACAAGGCAGGGGGCCAGAACAGAGGAGGTACAGACACAAGATTCAACAAAACAGGAAACAATAAGGGGGATGAAGAGGCTCGGCTCGCAGGCCACACAGGCACAGTTCTGGACCACGGGGTAAAGTTCTCCAAGGGAGTTCTCAGGTACCCTGCCCGCACCCAGTCAATGGGCCAATTGGTCCCCGGCAAAAAGGTCCTGGTAGCAGCAGGAGATCCCTGAGATACAGGATGCCACCTCTCAGGGAGGAGAGGCGGCTTTGTCCTCCACCAATAGGGTGTGGTCCATGATCTGAAGTCTGTAGGGACCCCAGGGGCGGTGTAGACGCGGGCAGGGGTCGCCGTCGGGCTGCTGGAGAGCGGGGCCTCTGGAAGGGCCTCTCGGGAGCTGACGGCCTCGGGAAGGGCCTCTCGGGAGCTGACGGCCTCGGGAAGGGCCTCTCGGGAGCTGACGGCCTCTGGAAGGTCGGAGGGTGAGACGACCCAAGCTTCAGCGATCTCAAGACTCTGGGTAACCGCCGAGTGAGCCATCCCCAGCACATGCAGTACCCCTAGGACAAGTCTCTCCACCTCTGCCCCCTCCAAAAACTGCTGGGCAAACACCACCCTGCCCTTGGAAACTTCCAGGGCTCTCAAGACCCCTTGGAGGACCTGCTGCTTGGAGGAGTCAGGCTTGGCCCTAGAGATACCCAGACTCCTCAAGCAGCTGGCAAGAGGAGGATCCAGCAGTTGTCGGACCAGTCGTGGCACCAGCTGGTAATTAACATATGGAGGCATGGGCGTGGTGCTAGTGAGCGCAGGGTCCGGCGTCGAGGTAGCGGGCAAGGACTCAAGCGCTGAGCTAGCGAGCTGACTTGGGCATTGCGGTAGAGGGCGTGGGCTCTGGCGCTGAGTTAGTGGGAGTGGTCCTCCGCTTCCGGCGCCGCTTCATTTACATATACAGCATTTAGCAGACGCCCTTATCCATAGCGACTTACAATTGATACAAACTTACAATCCAATTGTGGGTTAAGGGCCTTGCTCAAGGACCCAACAGTGGCAGATTGGCTGAGGTGGGCTTTGAACCCTGGACCTTTTGGTCCATAGTCCAGTACCATAACCGCTAGGCTACCACAGTCCCACAGTCCCGTGCAGCTTCCTGGCTGCACGGGAGAGTCCCCTGTCTGGGTCTTGAAGGGTAGAGTCGGGACAGGAGATCTTGATTACTGTGTCCAGGCTGAGCTGAGTTAAGGGAGGCTGGTATTCCCACTTTAAGTAGTCCTCCGGATACTCATCATCGGAGGACTCTGACTACGAATTACGAAGGACTGGAGACACACTTGCTACGTCCTTTGTTAGGTCTGAATTCTGTCACGATCAGGGCAAGGGAGGACAAGTGACGCGGATGTAGGTGCAAGTGTACTAGGTTTATTTACAGTGAAAATGTTGACATATACAAATAAACCACACAGAACAAAACTAAGACTCATAACTAACACAACACACATCTAACACATGAGACAAGCTAACAAGGCTAACACTAATACAAACAATGCAAGCATACAACAGCAATGCTAACACACAACAAGAAAGCTAAGCAACAGATACAAGTAAACCTAAGACAACTAACCAATACAGAGAACAGAGATAAATACACAAAGGGCAAGACAAGGAGAAGGAGACAAACCAGCAAGCAGGACGAAACCAGACAAGAGCCAAGGATAACCATGTGTGATAGAGATAAAGCCTTGCCACTGTCGCCCTAGGCTTGCTCAATTTGGCATTGGACGTAGTTATTAGGAGATAATCTAAACTTGTAAAGTTGCTTTGAGACAATGCTCCATTGTAAAAAGCGCTATATAAATAAATAAATAAATCTGACTTGACTTGACTTGACTTGACTTAAAGCCAGACAAGGAAGTGCACAGGAAGCGGGGTATATATAGGACCACAGCCCCACCTGCTGGGTGGGAAGCAGAAAGCAGGGGGAGCTAAACTGAATGGGTGCAAGCTGAAGGCTTGCATCATTGTTACACATATGTACCCCAGTGAAATGGAGGTTATGGATTACTGCTTAATTCCCAATCACTCTGATCAACTTAAAAAAGGAAATTATAAATGGAACAAATGCTTCAGTTACACTTTGTTTTTAAGAATTTCTTGAAGTGCCAGTTACTGTAGCTCATGTGGTTTTGTTATAATAACTATTTCTTGGTTTGGGTAAAACCCGTTTTATTCACATTCCCTCCAGCGTTCATGATAAATAACTGAACCTCTTGCATTTCCTCGTACATCCTATCTTATCTAAATATAACTGCTAGTGTAAGGAATGCTAAATAACCATGTGCCAGAGCGCTCGATGCCACACTTATGTCAGCATGCCACCCTACACAGCACAATATCTTGACATACACAGATGCAACCGAACAAAAACAATCTTTCCACCGGGGGAAACACTCAGCCGCCGAATTTGCACTTTCTGCTTGTACTCCAGATGCTTATCAGGATTTTAAGCTCTGTAATGGATATTCAGATTTATAATGATCTTCAAGTTAGAGCAACTTATTAAGTTTCTGTTTCCTGGCTTTACTAAAAAGAATCTGATGTTTCTATTGTCATATGAAGGTTTTGGCTGCAACACTGCACTGTATGTTCATAAGACCTATAGTAACACTAATGCCAGCACAATACTCCTATATATCTTAAATAAGCTCTGTACTTCACTTGTGTCCATATATTTCAATCACATTTGCTTTACAGGGCTAATTGATTGAGCTTTTGTTTAGTGTAATCCAGTCATTTCTCATCAACTTCTGATGAAGTTACAGAATGCACTATTACAACTTTCCTTCTTCATGGATCCACTTCTTTTCTTATCATTAAAACGCCCAGCAAGTTTACAGTTCAGGCTTAATCTGGCATGAGAAACAAGACTCTGTCATTTCCAGGACTTCAGGTGGGAATCATGGAGTAAAATGTATATTCATCACTGTGTGTCTCCCCATTGTCATGCTTCTCATATCTGCTTGGTATCTTTAGCAAACACAAGCTTCTGAGCTACCTTCTCATCGTCCTTGAGACCGTTCTACAGGGTTTTTTAGGTTCTGTAAGTCCCAGAAGTAAAGCTTATCTCCTCCCTCTCACAGAGACCCGAATCATGGAATAATATATCCAAGAAAAATACTACATCTAAAGAGTCAGTACACTGTCCAGCTTGCCAACCACAACCCAGTAGATTAATTACCATAGACTCAACACTGCCCATTATCTGCCAACACACCCTAAAAGGGCGCATCTGGGTGCCAGTGCAGGATATTCTGGAGCTATCAGTAGATATTAAGTTCCATCTGGACAAACCGGCTTCAAGATTTAGGGGCAGGCCCTGGCACACACGTGGAGGCAAAATAGACCGCACCAGGCTAGACCGTACCCCAACTCTGAGCCACTGGTGCCCTGCTTATTCCTGTGATTAGCCATGATCTAACAGTGTTCTGCCTGTTCGTACAGTTTGAGTTGGATGTTGTTGGATTGATGATTTAATTTGTATTCCTTGGGTTTGGGACTGGTACCTGGTGTTCTGTCATTTCTCTCCATTGTAATTTGTCCTTGCTGAAATCTGTAAATAAACTGCACATTAATCTTTTAACCAACGGTGTCTGTTTGTTCTCTCGTTGGCACCGACTAAAATATTTATTCTGTACACACAGAAAGAATAATCAAATAGGATCTGCTCTGAAATGATTCTCAGAGTTACACTGCTATCACACAGTTATATTTCTGTATGTATTCGTTACGACAGATGAGCAAACAAATAACATTCTGCTTTGGTTTACGCTTATATAATATGGTTTAAACTAAGAATAGATAATACATGGATAAAATCATCTTGATATAATACATTTCCAAGGCATCCCCAAAATAATGTTACAGGATTATACCTCTTTTTCAAATTAAAGTGAAATATATAATGAATTTTTTTTTTCATTTGTGCTATACCTAACATTCTGTCTAATAAATGTCCCAATTATTTCCTTCCAAAACAGATGCTATAGTGCCACCTACAGTCACAGGTTACTTTTCGGTGGTGATCAGGTCCAAGCACTCTTAGGAAACAGATAAAATAGATTTCTATCTAAACCCTCTTACTATGGAACACTGTCTCAGTGTATGGGTAGTGATTAGCTGTAATTCCCTACATATCCACAAGGTGTCGTTCCCGCTCTCTTCCAGGATTATAGGCAAGTGTTTATTTAAATTTTTATTTAGTAATTTTTAATAGTCCACAAAAATAAACATATAGCCTACAATACACTACGCATCATCTAATATATAAATGTGCAAAAAAAAAAAAAAAAAAAAAGGATAGAGATTTGTAATATAAGGCTTTAAAGTATTTTTTTTTCAATCAACATAGCATATAAGCAACAACAACAACAAAAAAACCTTGAATCATTCGCATAAAATGTATTATTTTTAAGCAAAACTATAAAGTTTTCAAACTCTTTTTAAAAAGTTTTAAGATTGTCATTTGTCGGAGAATTTAGCTTTATGAATGTAACATTTAAGTAGTATTGAAATTAGGTTAATAATAAAAGATTCATTAGGCTGAAAAGAGGGTCATCAAATATGTTTAAAAATATATTTTAAGTGGTATGTCTTTACCAGGTTTTTCTTTAATGTTAGAACACTTATACCCTGAAGGAAAAGGGTAACATCAGCACAGGATTTTAAAAACAACTTATCATTTTATTATTAATGAAGAATTTATAAGGTAACAACCAAGTGTATTTTGGATTAGATTTCTAATACGTCAGTTATTCATTTTTTAACGATTTTATCAATCGCTTCTGCATAAATATTAAGGTCCAATGTAGTGCTGGAATAATAAAATCTTTTAAGTAGGGAAAAAACCTTTTGGCATAGCATCAATACCTTTCTTATGCTGTCTTTCTGAGTATATCCCCTTTCTTAGCCCAGAAATGAGAAAATGTTATAGTATTTTTGTCAAGTAGTGGATGAATAAGAAAATATGCTTGTAGATATGTCCAATATAGAAGGGATTGTTTATGAAGTGCAGAGAGTTTAACTAGAAGTTCGGATAATTTTTGGTAAACCCATCAATCTCATATAAAACTAAATTAGGTATGAGATACCATAACATAAGGGATTTTTAGCAAGTCTTTCTCTATACAGTACAGTAGCTCCTCTGAGGAGGATGGCGTACGCAAATTCCAGAACAGTTTCTGAGCCTACCCGCACTGTTTCTAATAGGGAGGCACCGTAACATATAGCGTGACATCCTACGCATGCGCAGTCCAAACAAGCCTCTGTTTCAATCGAGTCGCAGAAATATTGACGTCACTTACATTCTGCGTTGTGCAGTTTGGTTCCACGTGCGTGTTTATGTTGTAGATATCAGCATTTTAGCTGCAATTGAATTGTAATCTGATGTTGGGGTAGCACTGCAGGTACGCGCGTGTGTGTGAGCGAGTATGAGAGTATGTGAGAGAGAGTTTATTATTTTAGAGGTTATTTTAGGATATGAAGCTGCTGATTGAAACTTGGAGAGAGTGAGTGAGTGAGTGTATGATCAAATAATAATTACGCTTCAGTTTATTAAATAAATATATAGTTAATAAAGCGTATTAAACTTGTGTTTTGTCCATACCTGCACGGTTACACTGGGCGTTACACACGGACAGGTTTGTATTTCTGCAGTCATGGCTACGTATCGGAAGAAGATCGATAATCGGATTCGTGTGCAGATCGAAAATGGAGTGGCCCTGCAGCACCGGACCCTGTTTGTTATAGTGGGAGATCAGGGCAGAGACCAGGTCCATCCTGAAAATAAATTAAAAACACACTAAACTAAGCGAACATACTAAACCTGAGCTGTATGAGTAACGGTGAGTGTGTTTGTGTTCTGTAGGTGGTTATCCTGCATCACATGCTCTCTAAAGCTACAGTCAGAGCCCGGCCCTCCGTCCTGTGGTGTTACAAAAAGGAACTTGGGTTCAGCAGGTAAACTCACCTTTCATAATCTTTATCTTTTCTCCTTCATCTACTCACACGGGCAGCAAACCTTAGAATATGGCGACCTGCACAACATCACACCACCGTTTTAAATCCAGAGT
The DNA here is from genome assembly GCA_025084515.1 of Ancistrus triradiatus. NCBI lineage: Eukaryota > Metazoa > Chordata > Actinopteri > Siluriformes > Loricariidae > Ancistrus > Ancistrus triradiatus. The sequence goes on along the minus strand of JAJAGP010001655.1, from coordinate 55,832 downwards.
TGCTTTAGGTTTTGACCAAGATCTTGTACTGATGATGGGAGTGTGTCTTCAACACCTTCAGTGATGTTAAGGTCCGTACTTTGTGATGGCCAGTTCATTTTATTCCCACATAACGTTGCTCAGCCTCGACCTGACCAACTGAGGCAACTGCTGATCAGAACACTGCCTCCGGACCCTGGTACAGCGGGCACTGTGCATGATGGGGACATCGCTTCATGCCCTTCCCTTCTTACCCTGACCTTATTGCTCTGGAACTGGATCAGTCTGAACCACTTGACCTTTGTCCATTGTTCCAGAGTCCAGTCTTTATGCTCCTTAGCAACCTGAAGCCTTATTTCTGATGGTCCTCAGTAATAATGATAATCCTCAGTGTTTTATTTATGGACACACGCACACAGCTGTTTAGAGCCAATCCGGTAAGTTCTGCTGTCTGGGGCAACACTATCCTTCCAGGTTTTCATAAAGTGTAGAACAGTTCTTAACCCAATTCCACTAATTTCAGTGTCTCGTTATTTCTTTTCCTTGCTTGATGTAGCAAAAATTTGATCCTCTGAACACGCTAACATATTTTCCTCTCCCACAGGATACATCTCCGAACATACAAAAATGAGAGGCTACATGTTTTTCCAGTTATGGTTAAATGAGCTACTATAACATTAATCACTTTATTTAATCAAATCTTTGCTTATTAAATATTATATATAGCTTATAGAAAAAAAGCAATTAAGTATTTGCTTATTAGACATGAATATGATTTTATATTTAACGATTTCCATACTCCACGTTGCAGTAACCGTAAGAAGCGGATGCGGCAGCTTCAGAAAAAGATCAAGACCGGCACGCTGAACCTGAAGCAGGATGATCCGTTTGAGCTTTTTATTGCTGCCACCAATATTCGTTACTGTTACTATAACGAAACGCACAAAATCCTGGGTAACACCTACGGCATGTGTGTGTTACAGGTTAGTCTCGGTTACGTGTTTCACTGTAGGACATTGTTTGGTGTTCTGATTGAAGAATTGAAGCATCTCTTACGCTTTGTATTGAAGGATTATGAGGCTCTAACACCGAACCTCCTGGCTCGTACGATTGAGACGGTGGAGGGAGGGGGCATTGTGGTGATCTTACTCAGGACCATGAACTCGCTGAAGCAGCTCTACACAATGACGATGGTAAATTACTCGCCCGGTGATTGTTCCACATTCAAACCATGTGCTGTCACAGAACAGACAGTAACCTCTCTCTCAGTCCTTGGCACTTAATATAAGCGGCTGTGGAAGGTGACTGCTGTCCTCATCGTGGTTCTCTGTTATCGCCCTTCAGGATGTCCACGCTCGTTACCGGACCGAGGCTCATCAGGGCGTTGTGGGGAGGTTTAACGAAAGGTCAGTGGAGACTCAGAGCTTGTTTGGTTCTTGTAAATACAGACAGAAGCACAGATCTGATGGGAAGCTCATCACCTCTGATCTTTTTCTGTTTCTATGACAGATTCATTCTGTCTCTGTCGTCCTGTAAGAGCTGCGTCGTTATCGATGATCAGCTGAACATTCTGCCCATCTCCAAACACATCGCCGACATCAAGCCCGTCCCACCTAAAGCTCGGGTACGCTTCCTCCACGTCCTCTGGTTTGTTCACTGGGACTCCTGTTCCTCATGATCTGTGCCTCTGCCAACAGGAGGAAGGTCTGCTGGTACGGGAACAGGAGCTGAAGGACCTGAAGGGGTCTCTGCAGGACACACAGCCGGTCGGGGCTCTGCTGGAGTGCTGCAAAACTCTCGATCAGGTACAACTGCTTCCATAGCTTTATGCAGCTAAGCGTCACTAAACGTCCACGATACGCTCTGTGAAACTGCTAGGACGTTGTTCAAACACCATTCTGTACACCGAGATGGCTTTGTACTGTCATAGACTGCTAAACCTCCTGAGCTCCGACATGTTCCTGTAAAATGCACCGAAATAACCGAAAAAATCTAGGCTGACACAAAAAATATGAACCCACCGATCTGAAGAGTGAAACCCAAAAGGTTTATTTGCTTTATTATTTTGCTTGTTGTGGAAATGAGGTGGTGCAGTGATTAAGGGACTGGACTACTGATTAGGGGTGTAACGATACATTCTGCTCACAATTTAATTTTATAGTCGAAAATTTCGGAAGTTTTTTTTATTTCTGAAGTGTACACAATTACGCAAAACGGTACACAATTACTTGTACTAGTTTTTAGTCACCTGCAATTAAAAGTAATGATGAGAAACTGAGATTTAAAATTAAACAAAATGTTCTATTGTAACTTCACCGTGTCTTAAGTAACTAAATGAAAACATTTCTTTTTATTTCTGAAGAATGACAATTCAGAAAGATGCACAGAATCCTATTTTTGCATCGTGGTGCATCTTTACACCCCTACCACTGACCAGAAGGTTTAAGTTCCTGCACTGCCAGCATAACTGTTGCCACTGTTGGGACTTCTCTGTAAACCCTTTTTTTTGTTTTGTTTTTGTTGTTGGTGTGTGTCTCAGGCTAAAGCTCTGCTGAAGTTCATTGAAGCTATTTCAGAAAAGACTCTCCGAAGCACTGTAGCTCTCACGGCTGCTAGAGGACGGGGGAAATCAGCAGCCCTGGGACTGGCTATAGCAGGAGCTGTGGCATTTGGGTGTGTGATGAGTAACAGAACTTTACTTTAGTAGTGTTTTCATTTACTGTTTAAATATGACATAAACAGACTTTATGCTGCTTTAAGATATGATTGCTGTGGGATTAGCGTGTTAGGTTAATTGGTGTCTCTAAATTGGACCTAGTATGTCTTCCTAGTATCGTTATAACCTGTCATGAGTAGCCATTGATGCCGATGTGATATTAAATAAGTAAACAATCTCAGTATTTGCAGATTAGGTTATTAGTGTGTGCTTTTTTTGTCTTTTTCTGTCTCTTATTATCTGATTGTTTTTCTTTACGCTCTGCTCGCTCCCTTTCTTTCTCTCTGTAGTTACTCCAATGTCTTTGTGACGTCTCCCAGCCCCGATAATTTACACACTTTATTCGAGTTCGTATTCAAAGGGTTTGATGGCCTTCAGTATCAGGTACGAGTCTCATGTTCTACTGTAAGGCTTTTAATTAGAAAATGAATCGTAAACTGAAAATCATTTACACGATGAAATGCAAGAAAGGTTGTGATTTATTTTCTATTCTTAAGTGGGTTTTTTTTTTTGTTGGTGGATTTTAAAGAACTTGGAGTGTTTAGGAAAGACTGTAGAATTTGGAGTGTAAATGTAAATATTTGTGACTAAACCAGACGACACTTTAATTCTGCAGGAGCATCTAGATTATGAAATCATTCAGTCTTTAAACCCCGAGTTTAATAAAGCTGTGGTCAGAGTGAACATCTTCAAGGAACATCGGCAGACCATTCAGGTGGGGTGACGACTCTCTTGAGGGTTCTTGTTATATATAATTAATAATGTGTGGTATATAAAACAATATTGTCCTGTGCTTGGTGTGATGCTGATCTGGGTTTTTTTTATTTGCAGTACATCCACCCGTCCGGTGCTGCTAAGCTGGGTCAGGCAGAACTGGTGGTGATTGATGAAGCTGCTGCTATTCCTCTGCCACTCGTTAAGAAACTGCTTGGTCCTTACCTCGTGTTCATGTCTTCGACCGTCAGTGGGTCAGTATGATGTTGTGTATGACTCAGTCTGGGTCAGTAAAACAGTGGGGCAAAAAAGTATTTAGTCAGCCACTGATTGTGCAAGTTCTCCTACTTAGAAAGATGAGAGAGGTCTGCAATTTTCATCATAGCTACACTTCAACTATGAGAAGAAATGAGAAAAAAAATCCAGGAAATCACATTGTTGGATTTTTAAATAATTTAATTGTAAATCATTTTGGAAAATAAGTATTTGGTCACCCACAAACAAGCAAGATTTTTGGTTCTCACAGACCTGTAACAACTTCTTTAAGAAGCTCTTCTGTCCTCCACTTGTATAAAAGACACCTGTCCACAGCCGCAAACACTCAGACTCCAAACTCAACCATGACCAAGACCAAAGAGCTGTCGAAGGACACAGGAAGAAAATTGTAGACATGCGCCAGCCTGGGAAGAGGGAATCTACAATAGGCAAGCAGGTTGGTGTGAATAGATGCTTCTGTCATCAGCTCCAGCCCCACCATACCTGGGCCACTTAATGCCGATGTGCATACTTCACATTTTATTCGAACTTTGACTCCATGACTTTAGTTCGCTCTTAGATTTATCATCTACGCCGCCAAAGGAGGTTGGGTCCCTTTTTGAGTCTTGGTCCTCCCAAGGTTTCTTCCTATAACACTCAGGGAGTTTTTCCTTGCCACTGTCGCCCTAGGCTTGCTCAATTGGGGATTGGACGTAGTTATTAGGAGATAATCTAAACTTGTAACGTTGCTTTGAGACAATGCTCCATTGTAAAAAGCGCTATATAAATAGATCTGACTTGCCTTGAATAAATCAACTGTGGGAGCAATTGTAAGAAAATGGAAGACATACAAGACCATTGATAATCTCCCTCAATCTGGGGCTCCACGCAAGATCTCATCCTGTGGGGTCAAAATGATCATGAGAACGGTGAGCAAAAATCCCAGAACTACATGGAGGGGGACCTGCAGAGAGCTGGGACCAAAGTAACAAATGCTACCATCAGTAACACACTACGCCAAGAGGGACTCGGATCCTGCAGTGCCAGGGGTGCCCTCCTGCTTAAGCCAGTACATGTCCAGGCCCATCTGAAGTTTGCCAGAGAGCATATGGATGATCCAGAAGAGGATTGGGAGAATATCATGTGGTCAGATGAGTCGAAAAAATGGAACTTGTTGGTTAAAAAACTTCAACTGAAGGAAGAAGAATTCTGAGTTTTGCATCCCAAGAACACCACCATACCTACTGTGAAGCACGGGGGTGGAAAACATCATGCTTTGGGGCTGTTTTTCTGCAGAGGGGACAGGACGACTGATCCGTGTTAAGGGAAGAATGAACGGGGCCATGTATTGTGAGGTTTAAAGCCAAAACCTCCTTCCATCAGTGAGAGCATTGAAGATGGAAGGTGGCTGGGTCTTCCAGCATGACAATGATCCCAAACACACCGCTCGGGCAACGAAGGAGTGGCTCCGTTAAAAAGCATTTCAAGGTCCTGGAGTGACCTAGCCAGTCTCCAGACTTTAAACCCATAGAAAATGTGTGGAGGGAGTTGAAAGACTGTGTTCACCAGCTCTAGAGGAGATCTGCATGGAGGAATGGGCCAAAATACCAGCTACAGTGTGTGCCAACTTGGTGAAGACTTACAGGAAACGTTTGACTTCTGTCATTGCCAACAAAGGTTATGTTACAAAGTATTGAGTTGAACTTTTGTTATTGACCAAATACTTATTTTCCACCATAATTTACAATTAAATTCTTTAAAAATCCAGCAATGTGATTTCCTGGATTTTCTTTCTCATTTTGTCTCTCATAGTTGAAGTGTAGCTATGATGAAAATTACAGACCCCTCTCGTCTTTCTAAGTAGGAGAACTTGCACAATCAGTGGCTGACTAAATACTTTTTTGCCCCACTGTAACTAAAGTGACCGAGCTTGAGACTGAACCTCTGCACCATTTTGCTCTGGGTGCTTCATTAGGAGGCTTTATTACAAACATTTAACACAGAGCTGTATTATAATAACTAAAATAATAATTACATTATCCAGATTACATTATCATGTTATGTTGTTTAATGTTTTATAACACTGCTCACAGAGATGGTGTTTAGTTGAGTTAAAATCAGAAGAAATCACACATTAAAATGCAGTATGGACTAATGAATACCTCTGTGAGATGTAATCACTCATTAATTTTGTATTTATAATTGTATATAATATAATTGTTGGATGTGATGTATCTGCAGGTATGAGGGAACAGGACGCTCTCTCTCACTTAAACTGATTCAGCAGCTCAGACAGGAAAGTGCAGAGAGCCAGCAGAGCCTCTCAGCTGAAAACCAGACAACCAGCACTCACAGACTCTCTGCAGGTACCTGTACATAAACTTCTTTGTAGTCAGTTTTCTGGATGAGTGAAATATCTTTGTTACAGGGGTAAATTTAAGCTTTATGGTTATAGCAGCACAATGTCTGTTAATGATTATGATAGATATTTAAAGGATGTACGGAAGTAACGATGCATCAGGGTGCAAAAATGGGATGCATCAGGGTGCAAAAATGGGACGATATGCATCATTGAGTGTAATAATACGCTCTTGTTTGTGATGCCATCAAGTGCATTTGTGTTTTTTGAACACTAGAGGGTGCAGTCATACAGTGAGACTCTCTAATTTCTCTTAATCGCAGGGAACTAGAGGTTATTTTTATTTAAAATTTATGTACAAGAAAAGTACTTCAGAAATAAAAAAAACAGAATGCTGAAGCTACAATAGAACATTTTGTTTACAATTTTAAACCTCTGTCATTTCTTTTAATTGCAGATGACTAATGTTTTTTGTTTTGCATTGCTTAAGCCCCGGAAATGCAAAAAAGAAAATCATTTATTGAAAAAAAATTGATAGTCATAAGAAAATCGAATCATGATCAGAGTGCATCGTTACACCCCTAATTTTATAGTAATTAAGTTATAGTAAGTAAGCAGCAGCCTTGCAGTTACTGATCTGAAAGCATTTTGTCCAGTTTGAACTCATGCATGAGGTACAGATTAAAATATGAGAATTGTGTAATGGTTTATAATAAATAGCTGTGATATGGTTGCATATTTGTTGATCTTATTTTTTATCATTTCTCTTCAGCACGTTCCCTCCATGAGGTTTCTCTCCAGGAGTCCATCCGGTATGCTCCAGGAGACCCAGTGGAGGAGTGGCTGAATGATCTCCTGTGTCTGAACTGCCTGAGTGTTCCACGTATCATCTCTGGCTGTCCCTTACCCGAAACCTGTGACCTGTATCCTTCCAGAGCCTCAGTCATTTTCACATGGGCTGTACTGGGCTCCTAATGGGCAGTGTGTTGCCTAATTTGGGGAACTGACCCTGGATAGGATGCCTGTTTATCTTAGAACCTGGAACTCTTGAGATGTGAGATGATCAGGACGCACTAACTACTGAACAACAGTGCCCCTTCTGGAGCCTGTCATAATTAATAGTACATCATAAATCCCTAGGCTTGCTCAATTTGGGATTGGACGTAGTTATTAGGAGATAATCTAAACTTGTAAAGTTGCTTTGAGACAATGCTCCATTGTAAAAAGCGCTATATAAATAAATCTGACTTGACTTGATAAATCTTGTTTATGCTTTATTAGAAGTTCGTCTGAGGGAAACACATTTCTGAAGGTCTGAAATATGTTAGATGTTAGAGTTATTAGTAAAGAAAAGACGTGCTTTAAGTTCAGATTTTAAAGCTTTTAAATACACTGATGGTATTTTAAACAGTCCATAGCACTGACACCCACCAACAGTCCAGCCAGTGCTGTGTCTGTGTGTCTGTTGTAGTTTTCCTTAGCCACTTTACTAAAGGTACTATGTGAACAGAGACACACTGTTCTGTTACCATAAAGCGTCTGAGACCTTTCTTCAGCGCGTCATGGCCCTTATGGTGGCATCCCATTATAAGGTAAGTGTATTTAATAATCTTTAAATCTTCGGCTGTGCTTAATAATTTGGTTAAATTTGTTTAGACTTTTTATTTATTATTTTTCTTGTTCAGAACTCTCCTAATGATCTGCTGATGCTCTCGGATGCTCCAGCTCACCATCTCTTCTGCCTGCTGCCTCCTGTTTCACACACAAATAATGCTTTGCCCGAGGTCCTGGCAGTTTTGCAGGTATTTACACAAATTAAAAAGGTATTAAGAATTAAAAACAGACACACGAGCCGATTTAAAACGGAGTTGTGTAGGTGTGTTTGGTGATGTGTAAGTGGTGGCACTGATACTTAAGTAGAGTTTCTTTTTTAGGAAGAAAAAATAATCCACAAAAAATAACGATCCTTAAAGACTAACAAGATAAGCGATAACCATGCAAATGATCTTTATGGCTCCTGCAGTGTGCTCATATAATCAGTGCAGTATGTACAATCTGTTGAACTGTCCACTTTATGTTCCTGTTTTAGCGTTTCTTTATTCATTGTATTGGATTTATTTTTATGCTGATAATTCCTAATACTCCTGGTACTATGTGAATTCTGATTATCTTTGGAGGAGGAGTTTAACACAAGAAAACGTTTAAGACTGGACTCTAGTTGTTTAGTCCTTATTAAAACTTATGGATTAGTGAAAGCTGTTTTGTTTTTTGTTAATGTTAGGGGTTTTCCTCTTTAAGGTTTGTCTGGAGGGAGAGATTTCCTCTCAGTCGATCCTCAACAGTTTATCCAGAGGAAAGAAAGCCTCAGGAGATCTCATCCCATGGACCATATCAGAGCAGGTAAGAACCAATCTTCTGACTACCATGAGATATTCATGTGATTGCAGTTATTATTACTGTTTTGGTTTTAACCCTAGTTTGTGAATTCAGTTTCAGGATTCTGAGTTCGGCAGCCTCTCGGGTGGGAGAGTGGTACGAATCGCCGTTAATCCAGATTACCAGGGGGTGAGCTCTGAGTTTAGCTTGGACTTATTCTTTTGTTTTGTAGTAACGCATTCATTCAATTCATATTAAATATAATTTCGTTTTTTTCACCCAGGTAGGCAGTGGAGGGATTTTGATGAGACTTTTTTTTTTTAATTCTGTTTTTCAGATGGGTTATGGCACTCGGTCTCTGCAGCTGCTGCAGCGTTACTATGAGGGACAGTTTCCTGTTCTGGATGAGAAAACACAGCCAGTCACCTCTACCCTGAACTCGGTCAACAATGAGGTGAAACACACACACACACTCACACACACACACACACTCACACACAGTAATGATTACTTATAGAAATGAATCCGATAGATTGATTTTCTCCGCTCTCATATTTGGTTTCTTAAGTAACTCCGGAGAGGTCCTTAAACTAAAGTGGGGTTTCTGATGTCCCTTTAGGCCGTGACTCTGTTAGAGGAGGTCCTGTCTCCTCGGACGGATCTGCCCCCGCTCTTACTGAAGCTGAATGAGAGGAAAGCTGAAAGACTCGATTACCTGGGGGTGTCTTATGGTCTCACGCCTCAACTACTGAAGTACACACACACACACACAGCACGCGGTGCTTGAAAGTTTGTGAACCCTTTAGAATTTTCTATATACCTGAATAAATATGACCTAAAATATCATCAGATTTTCACACAAGTCCTAAAAGTAGATAAAGAGAACCCAGTTACACAAATGAGACAAAATATTATACTTGGTCATTTATTTATTGAGGAAAATGATCCAATATTACATATTAGTCAGTGACATAAGTATGTGAAACCTCTAGGATTAGCAGTTAATTTGAAGGTGAAATTAGAGTCAGGTGTTTCAATCAATGGGATGCCAATCAGGTGTGAGTGGGCACCCTGTTTTATTTAAAGAACAGGGATCTATCGAAGTCTGCTCTTCACAACACATGTTTAGAAGGAAACACTGCATTCCAGCATAAGAACCTTATCCCATCTGTGAATCATGGTGGTGGTAGTATCATGGTTTGGGCCTGTTTTGCTGCATCTGGGCAGGATGGCTTGCCATCATTGATGGAACAATGAATTCTGAATGATATCAGAGAATTCTAAAGGAAAATGTCAGGACATCTGTCCATGAACTGAATCTCAGAGAAGGTGGGTTATGCAGCAAGACAGCGACCCTAAGCACACAAAGCCGTTCCACCAAAGAATGGTTACAGAAGAATAAAGTTCATGTTTTGGAATGGTCAAGCCAAAGTCCTGACCTTAATCCAATGGAAATGCTGTGGAAGGACCTGAAGCGAGCAGCTAATGTGAGGAAACCCACCAACATCCCAGAGCTGAAGCTGTTCTGTACGGAGGAATGGGCTCAAATTCCTCCAAGCCGGTGTGCAGGACTGATCAGCAGCTACAGGAAACGTTTAGCTGTAGTTATTGCTGCACACGGGGTGCACACCAGATACTGAAAGCAGAGGCTCACATACTTTTGCCACTCACTAATATGTAATATTGGATCATTTTCCTCAATAAATAAATGGCCAAGTATAATATTTGTGTCTCATTTGTTTAACTGGGTTCTCTTTATCTACTTTTAGGACTTGTGTGAAAATCTGATGATGTTTTAGGTCATATTTATGCAGAAATACAGAAAATTCTAAAGGGTTCACAAACTTTCAAGCACCACTGTATACACACACAGGCAGTATATCTGGCATGAGGTCTACCTAATGTATCATAATCTTTTCTTAATCTGTCATTGTTTGTTTATTTTTGTTGCAGATTTTGGAAGAGGGTCGGCTTTGTTCCGGTGTATTTAAGACAGACCCCTGTAAGGATGACTCCTTCAGTTTAGTTTTTGAACCACTTTCCAAATTGAGCTCTCTGTTCCGTTTAGTTAAACTCTTTAATTTACAATTGCTATTTAATATTATGATAATTTGATATTATGTATATTTGTGTAACTTTCAGAATGACCTGACAGGTGAGCACACCTGTATAATGCTAAAGGAACTGAACGTGGAGGATTCAGCAGGAGAGGGTCAGTGGCTCTCGGCGTTCTGGAAAGGTGTGTCTCGACTAAATACGTCCTTCGTTACTTCTGCAGGGTAACTTGCGGCCTCATTATAATCAGATCCGGAGTTCTCATGATGCACTAAGTCACGTCTTTGTAGTCAGAAACGTTTTAATACACTCATTTTGCACTGAAACATTTGATTTGAGTTCTCCAGACTTTTTGAACCCTCTCAGATATCTGGTTCTGCTCTGCAGATTTTCGGCGGCGGTTCCTTTCTCTGCTCTCTTACCAGTTTGGCAGTTTTAGCCCTACATTAGCTCTGAACATCCTGCAGAACAAGAACATTAAAGATGACAGCCCAGCAGGTACGGCATCATAATCCATTAGAACATTCATTTTTAAACATTATGTATTAAACCTCAGCATCTTTGTTCCGTGGTTGTGATCGTAGCTCTTACCAGTGCGGAGTTAGCAGCTCAGTTTACCCCGTATGATCTGAGGCGTTTGGAGATGTACTCCAGGAACATGGTCGACTATCACCTGATCATGGACATGGTTCCTGCCATGGCACGGATATACTTCCTCAAGCAGCTCCCCAGTGTGTCCCTTTCTGCAGCGCAGTCTGTAAGTGTGTGTTCTGCTTTAGGTGTGTCTCAGACCTCGGGTTTGAAGGTTTAGGCTTGGGTTTAACGTCATGTTTTCTCTTCCAGGCTCTGCTTTTAGGAATTGGCTTGCAGCATGGATCTGTAGATGATTTGGAGAAAGAGATTAACCTGCCCAGCTCTCAGCTCATGGGTCTGTTTAACCGCCTCGTCCGCAAGATGGTGGAGGTGAGAAAAACAAAATCACGAATTTAGTCTGGAAATAAGATCTTATTACCTCCAAGCTTCCAACCACATGATTTTCAGTACAGTGCCTATAAATCAGTGCTGTGTCTTTTACTCTCCTGTAGTTCTTCAGTAATCTTCAGAAAGCAGCTGTCGAGGCAGAAATGGTTCCAGTGAAAGCCATTAACATGGTGCCGACTGCTCAATCACTGCACAAGGACCTGGTAAGGAGTTCTACCAAATCAAGGACATAAAGCCTTTAGCTAAATCTGAATTAATGCTGCTTTTAAATCATGCATTACATGAAAGCTCGTGTTATACCATTATACCTGGACGCCAGGTGAACAGGAACTGGATAACTGGCTAAAATAATCAGTACTCTATTGTGTGGTGTAAATGCTTAATGCAGATCTTAGAAATTCATCTGTCCTGTCATGAATGTAACCTGGGAGTAAAGCATGATGTTAAAACCGCAACAAACAAACAAAATAAAAGAAAAGAGAGTCAAATAAATTCCCTTAGAGGTGTGTCTTTTAGTCGTTTTGGATTACTGAGTATAATCAGATGGGCCCAGTCCTGATGAGGTTAATTATTTCAGGTTAGACAACATTTAATTTGTGTAGTCATATTAAATGTAATAAGGTTACTTAATAAGGTTATCAGTCATTCTGTTTGCAATAACTAAAACTGAATTTAATGATGACTGGTGAGACAGAATATGGAATATGCATATTTATGCACATGATCTGACCTGATCTGATCTCAGAACATGGATCTGTTAAGAGTTTGTACGATCTCTGGGCTGAGCTTATTTTTGTTATAACACTTTTCTTTACTCCCAGGATGAAGCTTCAAAAGAGTTCCAAGAAAAACAGAAAAAGGAAATGGAGATAAAGAATATGGATCTCTCCCAGTAAGTACTGAAAGCAAGACCACAAATTGTACTTATGTTATAGTTTTATTATGCATTAGTATCTTGACACTGTAAAATATGCATATAATCAATCTATTATTAGTTTAGTTCACTCGAACAGATCGTGTTTAGCTTTTAAGTCTAATAACAAATGCAGATGATGAATTATAAAATCATGATAAAAATTGTAATCGTACCTATGCGTGATAACGGTGATATCTGCTCAATTTTTGTTTGCAGGTACATGATCCAGGGGGACGATGAGGAATGGGACCAAGTGCTGAAGAAAGGACATCAAACGGCGATCGTGAGCATAAAGAGGTAACCGTGGATTTATATATTTTTTTTAAGGTTGTGTGTGTGTTACTGTGTAAGTCGTCTTTTGTTTGCTGAGATAATGTTAACTTTGCTATATTTCTTGTTTTAGTGCTAAACGGAAACTGGAGGGGACAAAGACGGAGCAGTGGCAAAGCAAGACAAAAAAGGGGAAAAAAGGGGCATTTGGAAAGAAATGCTAATTACCGAACAAAGTGCTTATGTTCTTACTTCATATTTAGTAAGTGTATTATAATCATAACCAGTAAGGGAACAAATCTTTTATTAAAGAGATCTCAGAACCTGTCAGTTTGTTTGTACATTCTACACTCGTTCATTTCTAATTGAATTCATGTCTGTGGTTTCTGCTGAAGAGAATATTACTAAGAGAATATAAGATTCTGTGGGGTTTTGGGTTGGTAAATTTAAATGATTTGAAATCAACTATGTGAAATGTTTGTTTTGATTGCTGGCACAGACAGTGCGTTGATTGGGAAATCTTTGCCATTTTTGCTGCACAAATAAAATAAAAAGACATTTGATTCTGTAGATGCGGATCTACAGGGTGAAGTGGTTTAGCATTGTGGGTGAGTTTAAAACCCAGAGACAAGGCAAAAGATTTGGAGCGCACACCGGGCAGGGAGGATTCAATTTTATGTTATTGTGTGCAGTTTGCTTTTATCCGTAATGTAACTCTGTTTCTTTAACTAACTTTAACGCATGAACTAAAAGGTTTACTTTATATGACATGACAGCTCTCTTAAACAGAAGGAATTTCATTTATAAATATCATTCCTGCTCCTCTCTGATTGTTTGTGTAATAAATTCAATAATCTAACTCTCAGGGATCAATTCCAGTATAAATTACAGTGGTGTAAAAAAGTGTTTGCCCCTTCCTGATTTCCTATTTTTTAGCATTTTTGTCACACTTAAGTGTTTCGGAACATCAAATCAGTTTAAATATTAGGCAAAGACAAAATACAATAAATGAGTTTTTAAAAAATCAAATTAAGGTGTTTTTTAAGGGAGAAAAAAATCCAAACCTACATGGCCCTGTGTGGAAAAGTGATTTCCCCTCCTTGTTAAAGCACAACTTAACAATGGTTTATCACACCTGAGGTCACTGTCCCTAGCCACACCCAGGCCTGATTATTGCCACACCTGTTCTCAATCAGGACATCCCTTAAATAGGACCTGCCTGAAAAAGTGAAGTACACCAAAAGGTCCTTAAAAGCTACACGTCACAAACATTTTGTGGTTATTTCTGGTGTCTTTGACTAACATTTATATTGGTTTGATGTTCTGAAATACTCAAGTGTGACAAACATGCAAAAAAAAAAAAAGGAAATCAGGAAGGGGCAAACACTTTTTCTCACCACTGTATATAAACCCTTCATTAACAGGTTACTGAAAAAGTGCAAAAACTCCAATAACAGGACACAGGGCTTTTTTGGCACTTGCTCAAATGTCATAGCGTTATCGAGCAGAGCCATCTGGAGTCACCAACCCAGTCAGGCCGACCTAACACAGCGAGGAGAATGTGAGTAACACTCTGGGCACCCCTGCCAGAGTTCATCTGTGCTCATTTCCTGCACATGCTCAGCGTTTGCTGTCTTCAAGCCACAGGAAATGGTACAGCGCCATGTTATTATAACAATAATAAGATGGAACAATGGTAGCAAGAAGAATGTGATACTGCTAACACATTACATAACTAAATGACTATAATGTACCGTATGAACAGATGACTAATCATTAGTATGCTGCTAATGGATTATAAAGTAAGATTTGGAATTGTTTTAATGGTATAAATCTAATAGTGGGAAACTCTCTATAAGTGTTGCACTTCGTATAAAGATTTGTCAGTTTATAAAAAGCACATTTCACACTGGGACTCCACAGATGGTAACTCAGCCAACAGGCATGTAGATGCAGAACCTGAAAGCAGAGCCTAAATGGTTCAATTCTTCATTACCTCACTTAGTAAATTATAACAGTGGAACAGAATAACATTTATTAATACATTTCTGCAATTCTGTAATGTAATCATAAAAACTCTTCTAATTTTAGACTGTCTTATAAAGTAAAACTTTCTTTTTACAGTTTCTATTCTTCTCTGGTGTATTTTAAATAAGCTATTTCCTTGTGCTGTTATAATTACCATATGTATTCCATGAAATAGTTTTGTTGAACCCTGGCACCGACTTGTTTACAGTGATCAGTACTTCCTGCCAGACCCTTTTAATTTCCCCGTGGGTTAAGCGGTTAAACAGTGCTCAACTGGATGCTTTATCTCAGTGTCCAGTCCTACTGTTGACAGTTACCTCCCTAATCCACCGAACCCCGATTCTCTGGCAACAGATAAGAGTTCTCAACAACATCATGCAGGACCAGTGGCTAACCAGAAATTCACAATACAGGGTCAGAAGACACATAAAATGAAAATAATAAAATGTGTTATAATAAATTCTAAGACAACAGCAAAAGATATTATATCAAACAGGGCCAGTATGATGGAATCACACTTGTGGGTATATATAACATTATTTGACTGAGGAAAGAGGAGTATTTAGGTAAAGGATCCTAAAAGTTTATAACTGAGATAAAATATTATACTCTGTCATTTATTTATTGAGGAAAATTATCCAGTATTACATATTTGTGAGTGGTAAAAGTATGTGAACCTTTGGTAGTGTGACACGTGCTGCAAAGGAAAATATCGGGACATCTGTGCATGAACTGAATCTCAAGAGAACATGGGTCATGCAGCAAGACAACAAATCTAAGAACACAAAGAACAGTTAAAGAAGCATAAAGTTCATGTTTTGGAACAGCCCAAGTCCAAGTCCTGACTTTAATCCAATCGAAATGCTGTGGAAGGACCTGAAGCGAGCAGTTAAGGTGAGGAAACCCACCAACATCCCAGAGCTGAAGCTGAAGCAACAGGATCAAATTCCTACAAGCCAATGTGCAGGACTGATCAATTACCGCAAAATGTTTTTGGGGACACACCAGATACTGAAGGCAAAGGTTCACGTACTTTACCACTCACAGATATGAAATATTGGATCATTTTCATCAATAAATAAATAGCCAAGTATAATATTCTTATATTATATAATCTAATATTCTCTAATGTTTTAGCTCTTATTTATGCAGAAATATGCAGTGGTGCCTAAAAGTTTGTGAATCCTGTAGAATTTTCTATATTTCTGCATAAATATGACCTAAAATATCATCAGATTTTCACACAAGTCCTAAAAGTAGATAAAGAGAACCCACGTAAACAAATGAGACAAAAAATATTATACTTGGCCATTTGTTTATTGAGGAAAATGATCCAATATTACATATTAGTGAGTGGCAAAAGTATGTGAGCCTTTGCTTTCAGTATCTGGTGTGACCCCCCCCTGTGCAGCAATAACTGCAGCTAAACGTTTCCTGTAGCTGTTGATCAGTCCTGCACACTGGCTTGGAGGAATTTTAGTCCATTCCTCCGTACAGAACAGCTTCAGCTCTGGGATGTTGGTGGGTTTCCTCACATTAGCTGCTCGCTTCAGCTCCTTCCACAGCATTTCCATTGGATTAAGGTCAGGACTTTGGCTTGGCCATTCCAAAACATGAACTCTTCTGTAACCATTCTTTGGTGGAACGGCTTGTGTGCTTAGGGGCGGTGTCTTGCTGCATTACCCACCTTCTCTTGAGATTCAGCTCATGGACAGACGTCCTGACATTTTCCTTTACAATTCTCTGAAATAATTCAGAATTCATTGTTTCATCAATGATGGCAAGCCGTCCTGCCCAGATGCAGCAAAACAGGCCCAAAATGTGATACTACCACCACCACCATGTTTCACAGATTTTATAAGGTTCTTATGCTGGAATGCAGTGTTTTACGTATGGTCTTGAATTTCCTCTATTTGTACACAATCTGTCTGACTGTGGATTGGTGAAGTCCAAACTCTTTAGAGATGGTTTTGTAACCTTTTCCAGGCTGATGAGCATCAACAACTCTTTTCTAAGGTCCTCAGAAATGTCTTTTGCTCTTGCCATGAAACATTTCCTCAAACGTGTTGTGATGAGCAGACTTTGATAGATCCCTGTTCTATAATAAAACAGGGTGCCCACTCACACCTGATTGGCATCCCATTGATTGGAAACACCTGACTCTAATTTCACTTTCAAATTAACTGCTAATCCTAGAGGTTCACATAATGTTGCTACTCACTAATATGTAATATTGGATCATTTCCCTCAATAAATAAATGAACAAGTAAAATAATTTTGTCTCATTTGTAAAACTGGGTTCTCTTTATCTGCTTATCAACTTGTGTGAAAATCTGATGATGTTTTAGGTCATATTTCTGCAGAAATATAGAAAATTCTAAAGGGTTCACAAACTTTCAAGCGCCACTGTAGAAATACTAAAGGGATGATAAATTTTAAGCACTGCTGCAAATCATTCATTTTCTTTGCATTTGTGTTGTAAAGTTCGTACGAAACTCCAGTAGATAGTATATACTTGCAGTCATGTGATTTGCCTTTGTACGCATTAGTGCAGGCTGAAATTATAATTAGTCCATGAACCTTAATACCTAGGAAACTTGACCCAGCACAGCAGGTTTATACAGAACTCATATTTTCGGTTATCATTTTACATTTGAAGCCTTGTTTATTTAAACGAGTTCAGTGCTTGAGACTCCATAAGCTTGCTGTGTCACTGCTGTGCTCACTCAATGGATCGTAAAGTTTCAGCTTCTCAGTCAGAGAGCAATTTCCTCTGATTGTAGAAGGTCGTGAGCAGGAAGTGACAAACGAAAGCAGATAGGCACTGGGGGCTGGGCTGCTGAAATCCTGCAAAAATACCGAACCTAAACTCACAGTCCGGGCTTACAACACGAAAGCTTAACGCAGTCGGTGGTGTAGCTCTTACATTTCAGTAGAAACGCACTGAATTAGACTTTATTCTGATTGCTGAGCACACGGGAGGCTGCAGGCAGTGATGTGGTTCCGTTCCACAGCCTGACAGCCAAAGCCTTCGGTCTGTTCATCCCCATGCGTGGAAATAAAGGAGGACTTTCACAGCACGCTGTGGACTGAACGATAGTGGGGTGGATCGTGTGTTAGAACCCGTCCTTCAGCTTCGACTGGAACGTTTTAGGCGGATGAATAAACCTTACTGGGGATGTAGCGGACATACCAGCAAATGCATTGTAGTTTGATTCCTGCTACCATCGAGAGAGCCAACTCCGCTGGCATGGCATCTACAATTGAGAGAAAAACACTGGAAGCTAACGAGTGAGTTACTGCTTGATGTCTAAACTTTCTTCCTTAAAGTTGTTTGGTCTGTTAGGAGCCCATTATTCTACGTTAAATACTGCGGGTTTGCACTGTGGGCATTGCTTTAGTCCTGCCAGGTCATCCGTGGGCATTTATTCCAGAAGGTACCCAAGTAGCCATCTGATAATGGTCCAAGCCTTTATTTACAGCATGAGTGCAAAAAATCATAATTACAGCTCACATGATGGCTTCAGTCTGCATCCATAGCCATGTTCTGTTTTCCTGGAAAATCAACGTTTAATGCCACAGTCAAATACAAGAGATAATAATATATTTCGACGATTTAGCTGACTATAATGCAGGTAATTAACATCCCTGCTAAAATTGATTAAAAAGAGTTATAAGAAATTGAGCTGTTGGTGAATTAGCTTCAAAACTGAGTAAAACTCAACCTTTAACTGAAGTAACTTTAGCCTGAGGCACAATAACTCTAAAAAAAAAACAAAGATCAGTAACAAAATGTATCTGAAGCATTTTATCCATTTATATTTTACTTTAAGTTGGTCAGAGTGTTTGGGAACCTTCAAGCAGTAATTCATGACTCCCTCTTTCACTATACATATATAATTCCCTTAGTCATTTGTCAACATGGGGAAGACAAGCAAACTCAATTCAAATAAGATAATAGTGTTGATCTTCATATATAGTTACTCACCTGAACATGCATATATGTACAGTTAGGGCAATAATTAAAAGCTCCAATTAACTGGAACTGTGACAAACTTACCTGGACGAGGATCTAAGTTTATTTTGACCCCACACACAGTGAGGAGGATGGTAAGAGACACAAAAATCCCCAAGACTTACCATTGGAGACAGAAAATAATCACCAAATTTACAAAATTGCCATCACTGTGAGTCGCTGATGGGGTGAGGTGTGGCTCTTTATCATTTAAAGGAGCAGGAGCTCAAAACCAATCACTCAGAAAAGTGCTGGTTAGACAGGGTGAGAAGGTTCTGTGATGTTTGATCCTTGTTTTATTTTGACCAAAGCAGGTCACAGACATTTCATGGAGACCCCAGGGAGCTGTGTTAACGTGTGGAAAATGGAAATATCTCAGTTTTAATTAACTGATTAAAAAGCTTACAGAAATATGTTGTGATTATGTTTATTTCCTACAGATTTTGTGCTAACTCTTCTGTAGAAAATCAACAATCCATTCACCATAGTGATTTTGTAGGACCATACGTTTGGGATATTATGTCTTCCACTGCTTGTTCTGCTGGCTCTTTACATCAAACACAAGTTATGTCATGAGACAAAATACCATACCTAAAGAATAATATTCTGTTCCTCATTCACAGGGAACCTGTTGATGAAGTCCTGCAGATACCTCCATCCATGCTGACATGTGGTGGTTGTCAGCAAAGCATCGGAGACCGTTTTTTCCTTAAGGCCATAGAGCAGTACTGGCATGAGGACTGTCTGAGCTGCGATCTGTGTAGCTGCCGTCTGGGCGAAGTTGGACGGAGACTCTACTACAAACTTGGAAGGAAGCTGTGTCGAAGAGATTACCTAAGGTGAGTGCGAATGCTTAAGGCTTTTTTTTTAAGGCTGTAAGTTTATAATGCACATTAAAATGTCTGATTCAGTATAAACTCATTCAGACATGTTCTCTGATTTGCAGATTATTTGGACAGGATGGATTATGCGCTTCTTGTGAAAAGAGGATCAGAGCTTTTGAAATGACGATGCGAGTGCGTGATAAAGTTTATCACCTCGAGTGTTTCAAATGCGCAGCCTGCCAGAAGCACTTCTGCGTTGGAGATCGTTACCTGCTTATTAACACAGACATCGTGTGTGAGCAGGACATTTTTGAGTGGACCAAACTCAACAGCAACTTGGTATAGCGTTTTTTCAAAACTTGTGTTGTTTCCAGAATATAGAGTGACAGCTTTATTTAACCAGCAAATAAAACAACTCTGAACATTGTTGGTGGAGAATGTTGTTGATATAAAATGTCTCCGCCTTTTACAGTCCACCAGCATTTAGCCAAGACAAGACTGCTTACAAGTTTCTACAGGGAAGTAACTCATGTATTGGGGAAATGACAGTGATTTGTTTCAGCCATTTAAAAGTCGTTACGTTTTTCGGGATGACCCTCAAAATTAAATACTGAAAAGTGATATTGGTTTGTGTTAGAAGATGTTTTGTAAATAAAAAGAAACGTCAGGTGCTCTGGTGCCACACTGGCCTAATATGAGGTGACCCGAGGTTGGCTGGGCATGGCACACTATTTGTCCTGTCTGAGGTTAATGCAGGGTGAAGGATGAGCTCCCTGCCACTGCAACAGTGCTCATTCAGTCGGCCGGTCTAGGCAAGTTTTTGGTAAAGGAGCTGTCAGGTTTTGTTAAAGATCTGCTGAGGAAATAATGTATTTTGACTTTGAAACTATACTTAAGAACATAAATCAAAATAATGGTTGTTTGAAATCGTCTTGACTTTTATCTCGTCTAATTATCTTGACTTTTCATGGGACTTAATCATTTTGTAAAGCTGTGTGTGTGTGTGTGTGGGTGTACTGTGATGATAACCAAACGCCAATGACCACTATATTTAATAATCCTATCACAAGGTTATTAATCACAGGTTGTCTTGAAAATGATAGCAATACCTCTAAACAAGATGCTACTGGCAGTTTGTTCTTTGTTTACTATTCATAACTTGTTCTTTGTGTAAAGTCCTAATGCTCTTTATAATGTACTCTATTAATGCAAAATGATTAACACTGGACTAAACTGAACTGAACTGAACTGAACTGGAACTGGAACCGGAACCATACAGATGTCATGATAATAAAGCCCTGTATTAAATATCATTCAACCTTCTGGGTTCGGGAGTGCTGACTGTGTAGTAGATCTCTCCATTCATCCCATAAAATACTGGGAAACTTGTTTATCAGAAAGAATGAACAAACCATTCCATTATTAATATATATTTTTGTGATTAATGCATCATTGTAATACTCGTATTTTTTATGACAAGCAGTTAAACATGAATGTAAATGATTTTACTTTGTTGAAGCAATAGCACTGCAACAGCAGCAACTTTATTTTAAGCAACAGGTGACAGATTATGGTAACAAACTGCTATAACTATGCAATTAGTTCATTACTATGGCGTAGTACTGGGACTGTGGTAGCCTAGTGGGTAAGATACTGGACTATGGACCAAAAGGTCCATGGTTCAAATCCCACCTCTGCCAAGCTTCCACTGTTGGGTCCTTGAGCAAGGCCCTTAACCCACAATTGCTTGGATTGTAAGATTGTATTAATTGTAAGTCGCTCTGGATAAGGGCGTCTGCTAAATGCTGTAAATGTAAATGTAAATGTAGTACTGACCCCTTCAGGACAATGATGTTCCTGCATTTCTGTGGAAGCTTTTGGTGAGTTAAATGTAATAATGCAACTTGGTGCTTACGAAGTCACCTTTTCTGTAACAAACAGAAGTTTAAGGACATAGCAGAAATTTTATGATTTACTAGGTATATCCACACTGTCTCATAATAACCTGTATATTTTCCTTAATTCGTATCTAAATACATATTAAAATGCAATTATACAGGTCTACAGGTTTAAAAGTGTGTACAATGTAATAACAACAACAATAATAACAATAATAATAATAACAATCACTATAGCGATCCCTGTCATAATGCCAACATTAACCAAGTTTTGGATTCCAACAGATGTTTCAAGGTCCGTTTTCAGACCAGTAGAGAACAACAACAGTCCAAAGCAGAGGTAGATGATTCTGTGGTTGGCAGAGAATATATCAAAGATTTCCTGAATTAGAGCTCTTTGTCATTGAACTAGAACACCACGAAAGGATCGATTGGCCTGTAGTGACCATACTGTGTACAAACCCAGGAAAAAATGTACTGTGAGTGTTCATAGTAAAACTGTGAATTGCTTGACAGTTTTAATGTGAATTTTCACAGTTTGACCATGAAGTTCACAGTTCTACTATGAATTTTTGATGGTAATTTGGCCATTTCATGGTTCTACTGTGAAATTTCATAGTACAACTGTAAACTTGGTTGACTATGAACTGACCATGAATTATTCCACAGTTGTACTATGAATTTTTGATGGTAATTTGGCCACTTCATGTTTCTATTGTGAAATTTCACAGTGCATTTTTTCTTGGGAATGTCAAGATTTTGGATAATTACTGAGATTCAGATGATTATTATTTTAAGACTTAAGACTTATCACTTAATTTGTAAACGTTAAAACGATAGGCTGAAATCCTAGGACTACTTCAATAATCACCACTATCATACGGTATGACTAGCTGAACTCAAGGTGGTTTGCCTTGCTGTAGCGCCCTCTTACGGCGCCCTCTTACGGGAGGAACTGCTACCCATTGACCAAGTTTCATGTCTCTGACGTCTCTAGCGGTTGGGGTTACAGAGGTTGCTACATCAAAGCAAATCTCGTTGAGGTCAGTAAGTCATATTTTGCTGGAATTTTCACTTATCTTGACAGGAGGGCTGTGATTTTATAGCTTGGAACTAATCTACAACCCAAAAAAGGCAACAGAGGGTAAAGGGTCATGCTCAAGGGTTTGAGCTCAGCTTGGCTTGAGGTTTGGCTTGTAGAACTAAAGTAGCAGTGCCAAAGTAATACAGCATGTGCAAGTGAAATGATTAAAACTACATTATGAGGTGTGATAAAAATTTGCTGCACACTCAGAGCCAGTTAGAATTGTACCATTAAAAAAATATGTTATTGTATTTTATTAGTAATAAGTAAGTACTGTTGTGTGTGTAATCTGCTTGATTATCAACCATAATTGATACCACACATCAGTCAGAGAGCAGGAGGTCATAATGAACTTCTGGAACATTCACCCCTCCCCTCCAAAAGATATTTCCTTCAAATAATCCAGATCTCAGTCTGTTTGAGCATCTGTGGGATGTGCTGGACAAACAAGTTAGACCCAGTGCTTATCTGTTGTACTTAAAACTTGTATTAGGAACACCTGTACACAATTCACAAAATGAAAGTGCAGCTGACAAATCTACAGGAAATGTGTGATGTAACATGTCAACATAGAACAGAATCTAAAGGGATTCCAAAATCTTGTGGAATCGATGCAATGAAGAACTGAGGCTGTTCTGCCAGCAAAGGGGGGAGGAGCTACCCTACATGTTTTGAAACAACTTTTGAAACAACAAGTGACTTTCAAAAACCTTTACAGTAAAGTTTAAAAGTGTTGGTGCCGCTAGTAATTTACAATAAAGTTATGGTAAAATAAATACATTGACAGTCTAAATAGTTAGAAACCCTCACTCTGTATTCCATATGAGTTGAAACCCCCTGCGTAATAATATAGAGCAGATACAGGGGTTTTATGGTCGCCACCCACCAGCATCCCTCAAAGGAAATAAGACCAAAACACAGGAGTTTTAGAGCTGGAAGGTGGGCCGTCACAACATTTTGGCTTAATTAGCTAGAGCTCTACCCAAGGTTCAGTCTGTGTTTAACACACTCCAGCAGTTGTATTTAGACAGAGGCTGCCTGCTGTTGGATGGGATAAGGCATTGCTCCACAGACTGAATTCAGATTGGGCTTCACTCAGGCTGGTCCACCATGGTTCTCACAGGCTGCTCTCAATGCATTAAGTACACGCTGTTTTTCCTCAACTTCATCTTTTGGGTGAGTTATTTTATTGTTCATTTATTCATGTATATATTCACACAAGTATTAAACAGAAATCCTATATAATTAAACTGGTTTTTACTTTGGTTTAAATGCATTACGCTTGAGTTTAGTCCACCCAATATTTTACTTTCTAAAACGTTTTTGAATACTTCCTACCTAATTATCAATAATCCACATCTGTGCTTTATGTAAATCTGAATCTAAAGGTTTATTTTTAAATAATGTGCTCACCTTTTGTAGTAATTTTATACTATGTAAATGTGCTTTAGATCAAATCTGTGATTTAAGGTTAATTTAAGATAGAAAATGTAAATGTTCTGGTTTGTTTGTGTTGGATCTGAAAAAATAAGGAGTTATTTTAGGCATTATGATAGCTATTGAATTGTTATTTAATTATGTATTTATTTATTTATTCATGTTAAATAATAGATAACAGATTATAAGTTAGATATTTAATTGTTTATTTCTGTTAATAAATGAACTGTCTCTGAATTGATAGATAACAGAATACATTCTCTTAAAAGTATTATAAGACAACTATTCTGTGTTATAAGGTTTACTGATAAAATTGTACTTGCATAATTAAAAGCCATCACCTAAAGGGACTTTTACTTTAATCCTATTTGCAATAAATTCTAAACCTTTTGATCATTTAACACTAAATAAAATAAATAAGAAACTGAAAAAATTGTATGTTATATATTATATACTATTTGTATTTGTGCATGTACACGCCATATAGATAAATGTTCATGATGTTTAAAGTCTTTCCTTTGTCATTACAAACACTGCAGGGTTAGTTCAGTTTAAGCTGCTGTTTATGATTTTTTCTTATTTAATATATCTGTACTGAACAAATGTTGCTGCTTCCAACCGTGAGAGAAGTGTTTTTGTATCTGATATGAACTTTGTGCAAAACCTTCATCAGTCAATTATGTAGTATTTCCTCTCATTGATGCAGCATTTAGAAGCTGAGAAAGGAAGCTCTTTCTGTGGTTACAGGATGCCAGGCAGATGCATGACAAAGACCTCCACAGATATTTTGGGGTAGTGCACTTTGTATGACCAGAGGCACACAATAAGAGGATATGCAATATAATTACTACATAGCTTCTAGAAATAAATACTAAATAAATACTACATAGGTGAGAGAGAATTTATCTGACCTTAAAGATGATCTCTAAAGTTTAGACCATTGGAACTTTTATATGTAATGTAATGA
This sequence comes from Ancistrus triradiatus, assembly GCA_025084515.1. Lineage (NCBI taxonomy): Eukaryota > Metazoa > Chordata > Actinopteri > Siluriformes > Loricariidae > Ancistrus > Ancistrus triradiatus. Next base: position 30,958 of record JAJAGP010001655.1, on the reverse strand, counting down.
AACATTATGACTGAATACAAACCGATGAGTCCATTCCAGTGACGAATCTTCCCTACACAGTATGTCTTATAAATAAAGCTATCACGCTCTTTTCCTGTTTGTTTCCCCTTGTGTTTCATAGTTGGCTGGGGGTGTTATTTTGGGTATAGCAATCTGGCTTCGTTCAGACACACAGACCAGCAACCTGCTGATGGTTCAGTTTGAAGGGAGTCAAGCACCAGGGACCTTCTATATCAGTAAGTCTTAAGAGCTACAGCTTCAAAGCTTCTAGAAGATCAGTAGGATAGTTTAATGTTATGTTGGAGAAAATAATTTTCATGTATTATTTTTCTAAAACACTTTCCTATTCTAAACATTAATTTGCTTCATAAATTATTAGTTTACTCTGTCTCATAAGTTAGACCTGATGTAGCTCATAGGTTTGTATCAGATCAGTCAGGCAGTACATGTTTTGGCATGACCACTACTGGGAATGCACGCCATAATCTGTTCATACAATGCACCATCACCGTTTGTTGAATTTAATATATTGAGAAAGAAGATGTTGAGTTTGCATGTTCTCCCCATGTCCACATGTGTTTTGTCAATTGGTCTATATAAATTAACCCTAACTCTAACCCTAACCTTAACCCTAACCCTAAATTGTCACTGTGTGTGTGTTTGGCTAGTGCAGTTGTACCCTTGGTCCTGTCATGAATATATAATTCATTTTATTTGGATTATTTTAATTGTTTATTTACTGTGCAGATTATTCTTACATGTCGGTAACAATTACACAGTAGCTCAGCTTTGTAGCCGCATTGTTTATGTTGCAAATTCAGGCCACAGCTTTTGTGATGAAGAAGAATCACTTTGATATACATGTGTAGCCTTCTGTTACTGTGTGAGACTCAGCTGTAGCTGCTTGGATGATTCCCTGATAGTGTAAAAAACACATTGAGAGACTTACAAAGTTTTGTCTAAGACATTGTTTAAAAACAAACTACTGGATGATCCAGAAAAGTGCATTTCTATAACACACTTTGTATTTAGTTTTATATGTATATGTTACATTTAGCAACTTACGTTTTATTCCATTTTAAATACAACATGTAATTTGTAAGGCATGTCCAAGACTGTATATCTAAATATAACATGTCTAAAGTGTGCTGCAGTTTAAAGTCGTCCTTCTTGTTTCCCGACTATTGTATGTTCAGGATGGAGGTTAATTTTATTTGTTATTGTAATGTCATATAATGAAGTGTGATAAATGATGAAGCCACCACCTTAACAGAGACAGAAAACAGGATCTGCATACTTCCTGTTAGCTTGATTAGTAATATAAACACTTTAAAAAATGTTTGTCATGATAACACAAGATAAGCAAAGTTATAGGTCCTAATAGATTAGACTGATTTATATTTTAAATAAAAAATTTTATTTTATTTATTGAAGGAAAAAAGTACATTAACTGGTCCTGTGTGAAGAAGTAAAGACTCTTAAGTAACTAAATAAACCATTTAACCATATGTAATATAATTATTTGATTTAATTAGGTTTAATTAGACCCTCAGGGTTGATTACTGCTACAGTCAATGGAAATTCAGGACAAGAGTTTGTCTTTCGATATAAAGCTTACTGACAATTGATCAGCTTTAAAAGATCTTATGGCTGGAAAATGTGTCATATATTTATAAAACCGACCGGAAATTTTCAGTAGAGTATTTTATTTGTTTACTTGCTTTGCGTCCCACATCACCCAAATGTATATGCTTATTAATGTGTTACACAGCTGGAATTGGAATGGGGGTGATTTTAATGTTTAGTTAAGAGTGGACACCAAGTCATGTTAATGAGTAACAAAAACCTTAAATATGAATACGAAAGTTTAACAAGCTCTGCTTTTTAAAACTTGCTACATGGCCTTGGTCTGAGCGAGATAACACGCCTGCAACAGGGTTCTGATGCTGGAACCCTTAAACTGCTTAGGAAGAACTACAGCTTTACCACAGGGTGTGTCCAGACTCCATGTACATACACACACCCCGATTCCATCCAGACAGCCAAACTGCTGGATATTCACAGAATTCAGGAGCTTTTCATGCTCTTCCTACTGTGGCATATAAGTTGTAGTTAGAAGCCTTTAATTTATGTGACGCCATCAATCTGCCGTTATGCAGTTTAGCTAAAATGAGAAACGCCCTCCGCCCTAAACTATTTATAGCGTCCACATGCTTTACTGATTTTAAGGTGTGGGTTAGCAGCTTTGGCCCACCCAACGGAATAGCAGAAAGATTTTTTTCCCCCTTCACCCATTCAAGGCTTCTCATTGCTTCAACTGCCCACACATGCTAATTATTCTACAAATTACAACGTGCAGTAGCTGTTTTTAGTGTACTGGTTTGCCTAACTGCTGGTTAAAGACTTTTAAAATATAGTTTAGGCTTTACTACTAGGTCAAGAAGATTACAGCTCAGTGATGTACTAAGGCTGAAGATTGGTCCTGACATTCAGTCTCAAACATGTAACAGAGCTAACACTGAATACCCTCTAGGACTTTTGTTCTGTCTTTTGTAAACAAACATCACAACTTTGTCTGTCTTACATTTTTCTATTTACTATACACAGTGCTGGAATTCACTCCCAGCTTCTCCACACTGAACACTGTAATAACTCCATCTGATTATCACGAACTCCACACTGTTTATTCATAAATCTTACTATATCAATTCTTAACTGTAAACCTTCATTTTTAGCATTTTTTGTTATGTAGCATTTAATATCTTCAGGACCCAACAGGATTAAATCACTATGAGGTTTAAATGTAAGTTTGAATTTCATTTTTCAGGTCAGTTTGCATTCTATTTAGGTTAAATATGATAAGCCTCTAATTTGGAACTATTTACTGTACATAATAGAATAAGTAATCATTAAGATTTATAAATATGTAATCTTACTTTTTTAATACTAATATCCAAACAAGACATTTGTTGTTTCATAGATTTGCATGAAGTATGAAAATTAAACAAATTGTACTGCTCCTGTGTTGTATTCCTGTTTAGTCTAGCTTTTCCTTTGGGTGTAAGTAGTTTCTTTTCTGTAAACACAGTTACTACTTAACCAAGATATCCGATACTCCTCCACAATGTCCTGGCTTTTGCTGTGGTGATGCCATGAGAAGCAGATATGCACATGACCTGTAAAGCTTAGAGGTCTGCTCCCAATGGAGACTGTCTTTGCCTTTCAAAATAAAGAAAGCTAAAATAATATTAACAGGGAGAAACTGGTATTTAATATGAAGAGTTTGGTGGGTGAAAGGCTAGAATGGATAATCATAATCAAATATGAATAATTTCTAAACCTCACATGCTTCACATTAATTTAGAACTGGATGCATCCTGTACAGCAGTCTGCTCAAAAATATCAAAATGGAGAAAAGATCTCACTGATGTAGCTTTTGTTCTTCTTGTAGGTGTTTATATATTGATAGCTGTTGGTGCTGTGATGATGTTTGTTGGATTCCTTGGTTGTTATGGTGCCATTCAGGAATCTCAATGCCTTCTTGGAACAGTGAGTATTATTTGACGTTTGTTTAAATAACTGTAGAATGTATAGTTATTTTTTCGCTTGTTAAAGGGAGAGTTTGTTCAATAGACTATAAAGGGCATGTGACATAGTAAGTTGGCAAAATGTCAAATGATAGTTAAAGCACATAAGGATAATCCAATAAGCTTCAATTTTATCTTGTCATTAACATTTTTTACTTGTTGAAACTATGCAAAACATTCCCTCGGTCATGCATATGTGATGCAGTGGCTGATCACTAGCTTATGACTTTTTATAGCTTTGTAAATAAATTGACTAATGACGGCTCTGTGCTGATATGTTAGGATTATGCATGATTGTGAGTGAATGATATTTTTTACTCTCCAATCCATCTCTCTTTTCCCTCATTAGTTCTTCACCTGTTTAGTAACATTGTTTGCCTGTGAGGTGGCAGCAGGAATATGGGGCTTTATCAACAGGGACACGGTACATCACACACACACACACACACACACACACACACACACACACACACACACACACACACTTCAATATTCACGTATTCTTTATACATTTGTCCTATAAACGCGTTTCATTCTCTGAGCAGATCTCCACTGAGCTTATCAACTTTTATGACATGGCTTATATGAAAGCTGTGGATCCAGTAGATTCACCTACAAAACAGGCTGGAACAAAGGTCCTTCAGGCCTTCCATGACACAGTGAGTGATATAAGCTTTTCCTCTGATGATAAACCTGCTAATCTGAATTTATTATACTCTAAAAATTGAGTTTTTCTCATTTTAACCAGCAGTTTCTTTGCTTCTTGTTTAGCTTGAGTGTTGTGGTAAAGGCGATGATAATGAGCTATTCTTGGCTGCTAAGGACAGCGTCTGCTCGAAAAAACCAGTGGACTTGCTTGTTTCTCAGGTGTGTTTTCTTCATACATTGCTCTTAATTCTGTTTGTTGTTGAAAACATTTTTGTTTACTTTTTTATTTTATTTGTATCAAAGTTTTTATCCATATTTTTACAAATTGTTTACAGTATTTTTTTTTTTTTACAAATTAGACTTTCATATATTTAAAAAAACTAAAACTCCACCCACTCTTACTAAAACTATAATAAATGTAAATGTAATTATGATATTTTTACAAACCGTTACCAGCTGAAAAGTATTAATCACTGCAGTAATTATCCAATTAAAGCCTTATTAATTATTTACTTATTTGAATCCAATGGTGACTGTTTTTTTGCAGAGTGGAAACTTGTTAGAGAATATAAACTTTCTTAAATGTGTTCATTTATTCCTCTGTTTTCTCTCTCAGAGTTGTCATATGAAGCTGAAGGATCTGTTCACTGAGAAACTCCATCTGATTGGTCTTTCTGCTCTTGTCATTGCAGTCATCATGGTGAGAATGCATTTAAGTTGATAAAATCTTATTCATAACTTAATATTAGATAAATAGCTGAGTTCCTATCCTGTAAGTGTGCCGTGGATGGGACGCCTGTCTATCACAGGGCTGGGTAGGGTCACAGTTGCTGAAACATGGGATGATCTCACCTCCCTCAGACAGAACCCTTCATGTCTGCATAAGACGCCTGATTTGGCAGGAGAGCTTCCAATAACACCAGTTTTGTTCAATATTCAACAAATATAGCAAGTTCTAACAATGCAAGTCTTTTGATTTGCATTTTATTTGACATATTGCAATAAACAATAGAAAAATGTACTTTAAGTTCTGTAAGTCTGTACTTTTATAGACCTTAAGGACCTTATTTATTGTTTATTCACCTCACCTGAATGTGGAGTAAGAAGTTTTATCTACTGATTTCTCCCTTTATGTTCTTTCTGTTGTGTTTTTAGGTTCTTGAGATGATTTTCACCATGGTCTTGTGCTGTGCAATCCGTAACACTGCTCCAGCATACTAAAGGCTATACTGTTGAATCAAGCAAATGCCTTCAACTTGTCAGAGACTCCAGTCAGCGAAAGATGAGAAACATGCACTGTGTTTCTTAATGTCTCATTTTGGTGTTCTAGGCTGTGTTTTATTTACTTATCCAGTTAAATCCCTTTTTCCCCTCACATATTTGTATGCCTGTATTTTTAACCATCTACCTGGATCTTTTAATAACTTACAGATGCAGGTGTTCAGTAAATTATGTACAAATAACCTCTGTAAATCTGTGGATTCACTGAGGTAAAGATAGAAAATAAATCTGATATAACTGTGATTTTTTTTTTGTTAACAGTAATGTTTTCCACCTCATACTATCAAGAAATCCGATGAACAGCCTCTCTATCTTTGGGTTCTCTCATTTACATGTATTCAGAGCGATTACATCCTTATTCAGAATGTCTTACAACTCATGTAGTCTTAGCAGGTACAATCCAAGCCAGAACAGTGGCAGCTTGGCAGTGCTGGGGCTTTAACCCTGGACCATTTGGTTCATAGTCCAGTACTATAACCACTGGCCCCACCAGCCTCTGACCTCCATTACAGCCTCATGGCAGTCCATTGGCTTATCTACTCCCATCCTAACAGCTTTTCATCACCTTGTTGCAGACTCCCTGAGTTTCATCGTCTCACAGCCCCTGTGCTGCAGTGTGTTTATCTGAGACTGCTAACTCTACACCCTCATTGTAACCATGTAATTTTCATGGCAGCCCCTGCCTTCTCCCATTTTCTTTACCCTTCATTTCAGCCCTTGCTTTTTCACTTTAACCCTTTCCCCTTTCTTCTCTACCAACATATTTGCCCTTAATTTGCAGCAACTAAACAGATCTTCAAAACCTCACCACTTTATTGGGAGAACCAAGACTCAGGAGTCAGTTCTTCTCCTGCTGTGAACCTTCTGACAGTCCATGGGTGTCTGTGTGTGTTTGTGTGTGTATGGAGGGAGAGTATGAATTTAGTTAAGCATATGGAAATTTCTGTCAGACCACAGTTATTTTTAGTGTGTGGGTGTGTGCCACATAAAATACAGTCATACCCCTCTGTCTAATGTCCTGTGTTACACTGTATGGGGTATTTTAACAATACCTTGTGTTTCAAACCCCCAGCTTCCACCCTACAAATGCCAAGCTGAGGAAGCTAAGTCTGTATCGAGTGAGGGTGTATCAGTAGCACTTGTCTTTACCTATTCCCTCCACCTACTTTATTACTTTATTTATATTGTAGCATCAAGAGCTGGAATAAGCAATAAAACACTGTGAGATGACAAAGATTTATTTTCTTTGTTGGACACATGAACAGTAATCTGGGGCATGAATGAATAGTATTGTGTTGTATCATCATATCTCCATTTTTTTAATGAAATATCTAAATCTTAAAAATCTCACTTACAGCTATAGTATTTATATAAATAATAAATGATGTTATCTCTCAGGAAGTTGTTTGTGTATTACAAGATTTCGGAGACCTAGCATATAGTGGTGCACAGGGCCTAACATTTGGTCTTAACAGTGGAATATGAAGTACAAGCAAGTAAAGCTCTCACACATCATGTGCTGAAACACAGCATTGTTTTAATGTCCAGCAAATACGCAGGTAATAAACATTAATGAGAGCAGAATACGGATAAAGGTTTAAAGCATTACCGTACCACTACACTGAACATGAGGCATATTTCTCTAAAATACAAATCTGCCATCTAGCACACATTTATACTCAAACAAATTTATTTCACTTTCAATAATCTGTAAAATATACCTTTCAATAAATTTGCAGGATAGAGGAAAAAAAAAAATCCAGCACTTTGTTTGATCCCAAAGTAAATCACGTGGTTGTGCAAAAAGAAAAAAAGAAAAAAAAGTGTTATAAACATTTTGAACGATATATCAGTTTAAATGTCACTACAAATATTTCTGAAACATTTTGTAACCTAAATGAAATACTGAAGCAGGAAACAAACAACAGAGTAAATGATGTACACATTTCATTATCATTACTAAAAAGAAAACGTAATGAAGGTTATCCTTTCTGGTCTGAACCGACAGACGGGTGTCTCACATGTGTGAAATGATGTTTAATGCTGGTTACAGGACTAACGTGTTATGGCACACATTGGAGCTCAAAACCAATCTGAGTGTTCTCATCACCCTGCCCACCATCATATGTGCCTTAAATTGGCATGACAGAACTGAAACTGAAACATGGTGTGATGAGTCCCACGATGTTTAGCTTCACATTGCCAGCCGGGTACATTTTACCTGGGGAGGTGTGGGACGTTTATCAGGATATGCTGTGGGATGAAAAGCTCTGTGTAATGTTTTGTTGGGACCAACGGCATCTTAGGCAGGATCTGGCCAACTGGAATACATATTACAACTAGAAATAAAAACGGCATTAATCTTTTAGGATTTCTCCTGAGAGAAATCCAGTCACTAAAATGTCCAGGGGTATTCATTCACTCATTCAGGTGCGATAGAAACAATTTTGGGAAACTCTGTAGGTATTTAAGATATACTTTAATGTCATTAAATTAAAATATTTTAAAGTTATTTATATTTTGTACTTTAAAATTGCTATTGATTTTAAATAGCTACTTCCCAGTGCAGTCCAGTTGGTGGCGTTAGTGCAACAAAATGTTGATTTCCATCAATAATCCAAAGAAGAAGAAGATTAGCACGTCCCCCATAGCTAGCATATCAGAGCGCAGTTTCTTTCAGAGTTTAGTTAGATTAGATTAGATTAGATTAAGCAGTTAAAATGAGTTCTAAAGATAAACAGTGTCAGGGGATAAAACGACCTGTTGAGGAAGCAGAGGTAATGCAGCACACTGGGTTATCAGTGACTCTAGCTAACGCTAAGGCTCTTCTAATCAAAGTCTGTAATTCCTCATTAGCTGTAACACTGAAACACGTCTGTGGTAAAAAACAAAGCAAAACAAACATCATTAGTACATAATCAGACAACCTGATGTCGTTACAGGAGGCAAACTTTCAAACTAACTGAAAACAATAACAACATAATAACAGATCTAGAACTAATAGATGCTTTTATATAATCTTCAGTTTATTTTGGAGCATCATCAGTAACTCCAGCCAAACTTTTTCCTAATAACACAGGCAGGATCCACACAGTGGGAGTCAGCAGATCTGGGGACGGATGAAAGGAAACTGAAGTTTATGAGGCTAATGGGTGCTAAAAAGGTGAACATTATTTCTAGTCTTTAATTCTAATCCAGTTAGACATATCAGATCATATGCTGGTTTGTTAAGATGCGGATTGTTTTCTGTTTATCATTAGAGAGAGCACACAGGGCGCCTCGTTATAGGAGATCACAAATCAACGTCACATTTTCGCACCGGTGAGTAAATAAAATGGCTGTATTAACTAATAACAATATCTCCAGTAAAATGATAATTTACTTTTTTACTGAAAAAAAAACAACTAATCTTAAATGGCCTCAATTCTTAATTGTCATGTTGATAAGTTTTACCATGCTTTGCTTTCAGTAATAAAATAAGAACTGTCTATGTATATAATCTGTGTGTGTGTGTGTGTGTGTGTGTGTGTGTGTGTGTGTTATCGTTATCTTTAGGTGCAGAAGATCTGAGGATCAACTCCGAGCTGGAGCACCAGTACCAGCAGGGTTTAGACGGGAAGCTGTCTGGTCGGAGCAGGAGACACTGTGGCCTGGGTTTCAGTGATGTAAAAACACATTGTTACAGTCTGACCTGCATTACAGTGGGGATTTATGAAGTTTGTCAGAACATCTGGGCAGTTATATAAAGAATAAATCTCTGTGGATAAGAGCACCTGCTAAATGCTATACATTTATTTATTGTACCTGGTCTTTGTGATATCATATTGTTTTAATTTTTTTATGTTGCCAAATCCTTTATAAATAATGAATTCCTGTAACATCTCATGGTTACATGTTAACCAGTAAACGATGTCATCTATGTTTATTTCATAAGGTTATGCAACAGGAAACAACTGGTTATATGAACTAAATAACTGCTTACATGTAATTGTAACATAACAGAATCCTTGGCACCACATTTTCTTTGAAAAACATTCATGTATGAAAATGTCGGCAGAAGCATCCAGAATACTCTAGCTAGGAGTCTAACTTACTGTTAGCTGTTTGTGTAAGTTGTATTATTTTATCTCTCTCTTACAGATTGATCCCCAACCTGAGACCCAGAGCATCACTGATACAGAAACAGCAGGCAGCGCAGAAAAAACATCTGCTAAGGCAGAAGGAGAACAGACAGAGTCTGAGAAGAGTTGTTCAACCAGAACAGAAAGTCAGGAGTCTAAAAATACAGACCCAAAAGAAGACAAGAAAAAAGCTTATAATTTGTCATTTGTCAAGGCTTTATAAAACTGGAAATAAACATCTCTGTAATATCTTCTTATTTTATATTGACCCTCAATTAAATTTACAGTGAGTAGAATTCCCTCCCTTCCTTACTTGTGTAAACTGAAATTTTGCCATTGAATACTGTACATATGTACATAATCCTGATGTGATAAACCGAACGACACAGTGACGATGACGCATTGTTTGCTAAATCACCTCTCGAATTCTGTAGTCACCTCTGATCAACGCAGTGCAGAAATACTGCATGTATCAGACACTAGCTGGTTATATCTATAGTTTGTGTTTCACAGTTTCAAACTTTTGCCTAGGGCATGATCATGAAATGTTTTTGCTTTTTTTTGAGAGAAATTATAAAGCATTTCTGCACTAATGAATTCTGTCTGGATTTGTATTGTATGATTATATAAAATGCTATCTGGGTTAATCATTGTCAGGCTTTTATATTCAAAATCCTTTCATTATAAGGATGTGTCATTCAGCAGGTATATTGGCTACAGCGGGGAACATTTAAGAGGTTTGTAATACACTTTGACATTTAGGAAAGCGGGAAAAATGAAAGTATTTGGGGGTTGTGTGGTGAGACCTCAGAAACTACATCCATTACTGAATGTTTTAATTAAAATACACAGGACATTGAAGGTTTTGGGGATGTATTGTCTGGATTTTGTTCTGTTGATCAGTAAAATCACCTTAAATGTTCCTTTCACGTAACCTTTTGTAGATCTAACTTATTTGTGTGATTTTTGGTCTATTAATAGATTACCAACAAAGTAGGCTGTTGTTTTCAGTTCGTTCATGTCTGGGCACGCTTAGTCAGGTTAGTAACTTAATATTATATATATATTGTATATATATTTTATAAACAATTTTATGACTTAATATTTTTCTTATTTCAAATGTTGTTTGTTATTAGTGTTGTAATTAGTGTGCTTATCACTAGAATTAGTGTACTGTAGGTTTCCGATATTTACTTCAGTCCAGTTGGTGGCGGTAAGGCACCATAACATTATTTTCCAACCGCCATAAACCCAAGAAGATGATGAAGCAGAAGACCCAGCTAGTCATTTGTTTATTAATAAAATATTTACAATCACAGTTTGCTCTGATGTAGTTAGACTAAAAGATAGTTTTGTTTGTATCTGAGGTGGTGTAACTTGGTTCTGCTTTAGAACACATAAGGTAAGTTCCACTGAAGCTTGTAGTTAGCATCACAGACTGATCCTCCAGTGGAGCTGGATGGTTTTTGTTTACCATTTGGGATTATCCTTGTTAAATTTTAAATCATATTTTAAGTTATTGATGGTAAGTGGTGAGTTTATTTGAGGTACAAATTTAACTGATTTGATCCAGTTGATAGATCAAGTCTGTCTCAATCTCTCTTCTTAAATAACTCAGTAACTTACCTTTGGATCTGCAGCTAACTTTATATTCATTAATGTTGGACACACTACAGTTTTTAGCTCTGCTGTCTGGAGAAAATCTGCTTCAGCCTCATCAGGAGAAACCATGGAGCCGTGCTCACCAGAGGTACCCTGTTCACCTTCTTCCACTATAATGAACCTCTGTTCTTCCATCATCCTAACGAAACTCCTAATGATCTCATCAATCATATAAAGATCTGGAGCTGTATTGATGGACTGACTTTCTGTGTGTGTGTGTGTGTGTGTGTGTGTGTGTGTGTGTGTGTTTTCGTTTACATTAGGAGGATAATAAGGCAGAACTGAACAGCTACTCTGATGAAAGTAACATCCACAGTGGACTAAAAGTTCCCGCCATTAAAGAGGAAGAATCCGCCGAAGATGATGAGAACCTCTTGTAAGGTACCAGGACACATTAGAGTCCCGTCTGGGACTAAATACCACTCCACATACTGATAATTACAGAACATTTAGTCTTAGTACCATTAGTTTTTGTAATATTCCTCCTGATGGCCAATCCTTAATGGCTTTTTCCTACAGTTGTTTTCCATTTTAAGCACTTTCACTTTAATATTTTTTGTGTATTTTTTCTTTAGTTTGTTTGTTTCCTCTGCTTCCAGACTGTGAGGAGTGCAGAATCTTTTCTTTTCTTCTTCAACAAGTGTGAGGTTCACGGTCCTGCTCTCTTTATCCCTGATACCCCTGTTTCCCATGGGGGTCTCCAACGAGCCAAACAAACCCTTCCACCTGTCCTAGAGATTCCGTCATTCTGCTATTATTCCCGTGTGCAGGTCTGGGAGTGTTTAATACTGCGGAGGCTATTCCGGTCGGTGCTCACTTTGGACCCTACCAGGGAGAACTGGTGGATAAAGAGGAAGCCATGGACAGCGGGTACTCCTGGGTGGTGAGTTAATTTCCTAAATCCTCACTAGAAATAGATAAGAAAGTTAAATTGCAGGTGGTTTGGCATGGCACGATCCATTCTGTATTAATTAGGTGATCGTACTTGTTCCTTTGTTCCTGATTCTTTGCATTAATCAATGAAATGTGAATGTATAAAAATAATTTTGTATAGATATTCAAGAGAGGACAATGTGAGGAATTCATAGATGCCACGAGGGAGACACATGCTAACTGGATGAGGTGAGGAAGGCACTTATGAAATGTGTTCCACCATTTGATCTCTTACACTTGCTTTCCGTCTGTGTGTCCTTCACTTTTTGATCGTTTCCTTGTTGTCTGTACCACATTCTCTCAGGTATGTGAATTGTGCTGCTAATGATGAAGAGCAGAACCTGGTGGGGTTCCAGTATCGACAGGCGATTCTCTATCGTTCTTGTCGAACCATCAAACCAGGCCAGGAGCTCTTGGTGTGGTACGCAGAGGAGTATGTTAAAGATCTCGGCACCACCTTCAACTGCCTCTGGAACAAAAAGTGTTCAACAAACGCTGACATTAGGCTAGGTCAGACTTTGCTGTGGTAGTTCAGTGTGACCCCGTTTATCCAATTTGTTCATTTATTAACAGAATAATATTATACATGCTGTACTGTATTTATATCTCCAGTATGGATGCACATTTTGAGAGTGTTCAGGATGATCCAAACATATATTTTATTGTATTAGATTTTTCTATTTTAATGCCCATTCATATCTGATGCTTTATGGTTTGGTATTGGAGACTGGATTTGCACATCCCAGAGGATATGGTGGCAATGAGTATAACATTTTCATTACCCAGTATAACGGGCTGGGTAACAGGGTAAAAGTAACTGAAGTTTGATGATATAAGCTTGATAATATGGTTCTGTAATATAATGTTTATATTAAGTTGGTGCTTTTCTTTACTGCTGCAGAAAACAAGGCTACGCAGGTGTTCTCATGTGCCCTGTGTCCACATTCCTGTACAGCTCAACGTTACCTCCATAGCCACATCAGGAGATGCCACCGTGAGGAATATGAAACGCTGCTGAAATCTGGAGAGATTAAATATGAGACTGAATATGAGACTAAATATGAGATACCCACCATAAGCTCCAGTAATCCACAGACGTCCACTGGTTCTCTCAGTACTGGGACCTCTCAGGGAATTCAGTGCTCAGAGTGTGGGAAGAGTTTTACTCGACAGAAAGACCTACAACATCACCAGCTCATTCACACCGGAGAAAAACCATATCACTGCTCACAGTGTGGGAAAAGTTTTACATTCAAGAACACACTCATAAGACACCAGCTCAGTCATACTGGAGAGAAACCATATCACTGTACACAGTGTGGGAAGAGTTTTACTCAGCAGAATAATCTACAAACACACCAACGCATCCACACTGGAGAGAAACCATATCAGTGCTCACAGTGTGGGAAGAGATTTATTAAGCAGAGTACTCTACAATCACAACCAAGCACATTCAACCAACCGTAAAGAAACCATATCACTGCACAAACTGTGGAAGAGTTTTTTAACTGTGGAAAGAGTTTTACTCAGCAGAGTACTCTACAAACACACCAACGCATTCACACCGGAGAGAAACCATATAAGTGCTCACAGTGTGGGAAGAGTTTTTCTCATCAGAGTAATCTACAAACACACCAACACATTCACACAGGCGAGAAACCATATCAGTGTGCACAGTGTGGAAAGAGTTTTGCTCAGCAGAGTACTCTACAAACACACCAACGCATTCACACCGGAGAGAAACCATATCTCTGTACACAGTGTGGGAAAATTTTTCGAGACCATAGTACTCTCCGAACACACCAGCACAGTCACACTACAGAAAATCCATATCACTGCAAATCACAGGGTGGGGAGAGTCATACTGTTGAGAATCATCTCATAACACACCAACGGATTCACACCGGAGAGAAACCATATCACTGTACACAGTGTGGGAAGAGTTTTACTCGACGGGACACTCTCCAGATACACCAGCGCATTCACACTGGAGAGAAACCATATCACTGCATGCAGTGTGAAAAGAGTTTTACTCAGCAGAGTACTCTCCTATCACACCAACGGATTCACACCGGAGAGAAACCATATCACTGTACACAGTGTGAAAAGAGTTTTAGTCACCAGAGCACTCTCCAGATACACCAGCGCATTCACACCAAGGAGAAATCATATTGCTGCTCACTTTGTGGTAAGACTTTCGCTACGCAGAGTAATCTCCAAATACACGAGCGCATTCACACTGGAGAGAAACCATTTCAGTGCTTGCAGTGCGGTAAGAGTTTTACTGTTAAGCATCATCTTTTACGACACCAGCGCATTCACACAGTGGAGAGAAACCATTTCAGTGCTCAGAGCGAGTGAAAAGAAATGAGGAGCTATGTCACTGCTTAGAGTGGGGGAAAAAAGGTTTGTTGTACTGACTGAAAGTTTAGTTGTCAAATGAATGTTAGAGATGTGGATGCTGGGGTGTTATTAGGATTCCGCTCTGGGATGGGCTGTAATTGTTAGATTAAAGTTAATATGTAAAAATATCTGTCTGTTGTTAAAGTGAACAAACTTATTGTGACAAAAATGTAGCTTAGCGATGCAGTTTGTGTTCTTATTTGTATTCTTAACATTTTTAATAAAATTTAATGTAAACCTCATAGTGAGAAAAAAAGTAAGTTGGGCTGACATGATAAAAAATATTGTATGTGCCATTTGATCCACACACGTATCACAAATATGTGCTGACGATTTTTTTTTTTCACATAATAAAACCACTGAGGAAAAAGAGAAGCAAAGAAAAAAACAGAAAAAGAAGGAGGAAAGTTAAAGGAGAAATAAACAGAAAATGTTTAAACCAAACAGCAGCAAATGTATTTCTTGGCCAAATGTAAACAATGTCCAGTAGTTGGCAGTAGAACGCTACGAAGCCACTTGTGAAGCAGGAAAATAAGTGTATTTTTTAATCTAATTAATTCAGAGAATGCCTCAGAGTGATTGAGAGTGATCCAGAATGAGAAAAGTCTCCAACTTTTAAATCTACACCTGTGCATTGACTGTTGAAGTAATGATTCCTTTGGTCCACCTACTGCCATGGAATTGAAAGATGGCAATGTAAATCCTGCAGAGATATGAGCTATGGTTCTATGATGAACTTTAATGTGGCTGATATCAGGTAGGCCAGTTTTGGTTCTCAATACACCTGCCATAACTGAGCAATACTTGAGTATCTGCTGTCTAAAAAATTCAAACGAATTCAAAGAAAAATATGTATGATGGGAAGCAGTGAGAGATCCCAGAGAAGGGAACAACAGTAATAGAAAACATCATATAGTAAGTCCCAGAAGTTGAATCTGTTCATCTAGACAAAGTTTTTGTCGGAGAAACGTTTCGTCACTCATCTAAGTGACTTCTTCAGTCTCAGCTAGTTGGATAACTTCCCCAATCTTATATACAGCACCTTTGCATAACAATGGGACCGGTGATCAGTTTAATATGCAGATTGACATAGCCATTAACAACAATCTCCACGTGTGCCATTCACACAGGACTGGGGAAGGGCTGCGATGGCTCCGTTGTAAGATGGTGAGAGGTGTACTCTGAGGCCCCCTCCTCGGTTCAGGGATGGACGTTCCCTTTTTACAAAAATGGCTTCTTTTACTCCGCGTTCAAAGCATCGTTCCTCCCTATCAAGGATCTGCTTGTCTTCATCCTTGAAAGAGTGTCCACTGGCCTGTAGGTGGGTGTAAACCGCAGATTTCTGACCTGATGAGGTAGCTCTTCTATGTTGTCCCATCCTTTTCGCCAGTGGCTGTTTGGTTTCCCCGATGTACAATTCCTGGCAATCCTCCTGGCACTTAACAGCATATTCTACATTACTCTGTTTGTGCTGAGGGACCCAATCCTTGGGGTGGACCAGTTTCTGGCGTAGCGTGTTTTGGGGTTTGAAAGCCACTGAGACGCAGTGTTTGGCAAATATGCATCTCAATTGTTCAGATGTTCCTGCCACATATGGAATCACCACTGGTTTACGCTTAGACTGCGGTTGTTGTTCTCCTCTCATCGATCTGCTGGAGCACTGTTTGGGCGTCTTACCGGCTTTGACAAAGGCCCAGTTCGGATAACCACATTTGCCCAGGGCCTGCTTAATTTGAGATTTCTCTCCATCCTTGGCTGCTGTGTCCGTGGGGACACTTGTCTGCTCGGTGGTACAGTGTCCTGATGACTCCTAGTTTGTGCTCCAGTGGATGATGAGAGTCAAACCTTAAGTACTGATCCGTATGTGTTGGCTTACGGTTAACATCGACTGGATGAAGGATGAAGACGTGCAGATCCTTGATAGGGAGGAAAGATGGTTTGAACGCAGAGTAAAAGAAGCATTTTTTGTAAAATGGAACATCCATCCCTGAACCGGGAGGGGGCCTCAGAGTACAACCTCCACCACCTTAAAAATGGATCCATCTCAAGCCCTTCCCATCCTGTGTGAATGGGCCCACTTGGCCATGTCGTTAATTGGCCTATGTCATCTCATAATAAACTGATCCGTCCCATTGTTATGCAAATGTGCTGGTACCAGTCCCGTTATGCAAAGGCTGTATATAAGATTGGGGAATTTATCCACTAGCTAGACTGAAGAGTCCACTGGATGAGTGTACAACCATTTCTTTCGACAAAAACTTTTGTCCAGATGACATATTCAACTCTGGGATTTTCTTACCTGGAACATTGAGCATGCAGCAAGAACATCATATAGTAAGGTCCCTTAAATTTGTGATCAGTTGTAAAGCATAAAAGATGTTATGCATTACTTTCCAAATATGACACTGCCTTAATTTGTATCTAATTTTTCATTTTTTTTTTTAGAAAATACTGAGTGTATGGTAGATTTCCAATTAATACTTTACTCCTTTCCAATTTGGTTGGCGGTAATATGCAAACATAACATTGTTTCCAAACCGTCATAACATCACGAAGAAGAAGATAAGCCACAGCGGAGCCAGCCTTTGTAGCTGATCTTAAGTCCTGCTAGTCCATTGTTTTATTATAATATTTACAATCACAGTTTGCTCTGATGTAGTTGGCCTAAAATATAGTTTTGTTGTATCTGAGTGGTGTAACTTGGTTCTGCTTTAGAACACATAAGGTAAGTTTTCCCACTGAAGCTGTCAGTTAGCATCACAGACTGGATCCTCCAGTGAGCTGGATGGTTTTTTTTGTTTAACCATTTGGGATTATCCTTTGTTAATTTTTAATCATATTTTTTAGTTTATTTGATGGTAAGGTGGGTTAGTTTTAGTTGAGTACAAATTTAACTGAATTTGATCCATTTGATAATCAAGTCCTGTCTCAATCTCTCTTCTTAAATACTCATAAACTTACCTTTGGTCTCCCAGCCAGCTTAATCCTCATTACTGTTTGACACCCTACAGTTTTTAGCTCTGCTGTCTGGAGAAAATCTGAATCTGCTTTTCAGCGCCCATCAGGAGAAACCATGGAGCCATGCTCCCAGAGGTACCTGTTCCCTTCTTCACTATAATGAACCTCTGTTCTTTCTTTTTCCTCATCCTAACCAAACTCCTAATGACTCATCAATCATATCACGATCTGGGCTGTATTGATGGACTGACTTTCTGTGTGTGTTTGTGTGTGTGGTGTGTGGTGTTGTGTGTGTGTGTGTGTGTGTGTGTGGTGGTGTGTGGTGGTGTTTTCGTTTACATTAGGAGGAATAATAAGGCAGAACTGAAACAGCTCTACTTGAATAAAGTAACATCCACTGGACCTAAAAAAGTGTCCTGCCTTAAGAGGAAGAAACGAAGATGATTGAGAACCTCTGTAAATACCAGGACACTTAGAGTCCCGTCTGGGACTAAATACCACCACAGTACCGGATTTTACAAAACATTTATGTCTTAGTACCATTAGTTTTGTAATATTCTGATGCCAATCCTTATATGTCTTTTTTCCCCGACAGTTTTCCTTTTAAAGCACTTCCACTTTAATAATTTTTGGTAATTCTTTAGTTTGTTGTTTCCTCTGCTTCCAGCTGGTGAGGAGTGCAGATCTTTCTTTCTCCACAAGTGTGAGGTTTCACTGTCCTGCTCTCTTTATCCCTGATACCCGCTGTTCCCATTGGGTCTCCAAACGAGCCAAACAAACCCTTCCACCTGGTCTAGAGATTTTTTCGCAGTCTGCTATTCCCGGTGCAGGTCTGGGAGTGTTTAATACTGCGGAGGCTATTCCGGTCGGTGCTCACTTTGGACCCTACCAGGGAGAACTGGTGGATAAAGAGGAAGCCATGGACAGCGGGTACTCCTGGGTGGTGAGTTAATTTCCTAAATCCTCACTAGAAATAGATAAGAAAGTTAAATTGCAGGTGGTTTGGCATGGCACGATCCATTCTGTATTAATTAGGTGATCGTACTTGTTCCTTTGTTCCTGATTCTTTGCATTAATCAATGAAATGTGAATGTATAAAAATAATTTTGTATAGATATTCAAGAGAGGACAATGTGAGGAATTCATAGATGCCACGAGGGAGACACATGCTAACTGGATGAGGTGAGGAAGGCACTTATGAAATGTGTTCCACCATTTGATCTCTTACACTTGCTTTCCGTCTGTGTGTCCTTCACTTTTTGATCGTTTCCTTGTTGTCTGTACCACATTCTCTCAGGTATGTGAATTGTGCTGCTAATGATGAAGAGCAGAACCTGGTGGGGTTCCAGTATCGACAGGCGATTCTCTATCGTTCTTGTCGAACCATCAAACCAGGCCAGGAGCTCTTGGTGTGGTACGCAGAGGAGTATGTTAAAGATCTCGGCACCACCTTCAACTGCCTCTGGAACAAAAAGTGTTCAACAAACGCTGACATTAGGCTAGGTCAGACTTTGCTGTGGTAGTTCAGTGTGACCCCGTTTATCCAATTTGTTCATTTATTAACAGAATAATATTATACATGCTGTACTGTATTTATATCTCCAGTATGGATGCACATTTTGAGAGTGTTCAGGATGATCCAAACATATATTTTATTGTATTAGATTTTTCTATTTTAATGCCCATTCATATCTGATGCTTTATGGTTTGGTATTGGAGACTGGATTTGCACATCCCAGAGGATATGGTGGCAATGAGTATAACATTTTCATTACCCAGTATAACGGGCTGGGTAACAGGGTAAAAGTAACTGAAGTTTGATGATATAAGCTTGATAATATGGTTCTGTAATATAATGTTTATATTAAGTTGGTGCTTTTCTTTACTGCTGCAGAAAACAAGGCTACGCAGGTGTTCTCATGTGCCCTGTGTCCACATTCCTGTACAGCTCAACGTTACCTCCATAGCCACATCAGGAGATGCCACCGTGAGGAATATGAAACGCTGCTGAAATCTGGAGAGATTAAATATGAGACTGAATATGAGACTAAATATGAGATACCCACCATAAGCTCCAGTAATCCACAGACGTCCACTGGTTCTCTCAGTACTGGGACCTCTCAGGGAATTCAGTGCTCAGAGTGTGGGAAGAGTTTTACTCGACAGAAAGACCTACAACATCACCAGCTCATTCACACCGGAGAAAAACCATATCACTGCTCACAGTGTGGGAAAAGTTTTACATTCAAGAACACACTCATAAGACACCAGCTCAGTCATACTGGAGAGAAACCATATCACTGTACACAGTGTGGGAAGAGTTTTACTCAGCAGAATAATCTACAAACACACCAACGCATCCACACTGGAGAGAAACCATACATGCTATATCAGTGCTCACAGTGTGGAAGAGATTTATTAAGCAGAGTCTCTACAATCACACCAACACCATTCACAAACCGGAAAGAAACCTATCACTTGCACAAACTGTGGAAAGAGTTTTACTCAGCAGAGTACTCTACAAACACACCAACGCATTCACACCGGAGAGAAACCATATAAGTGCTCACAGTGTGGGAAGAGTTTTTCTCATCAGAGTAATCTACAAACACACCAACACATTCACACAGGCGAGAAACCATATCAGTGTGCACAGTGTGGAAAGAGTTTTGCTCAGCAGAGTAATCTACACACACACCAGCGCATTCACACTGGAGAGAAACCATATAAGTGCTCACAGTGTGGGAAGAGTTTTTCTCATCAGAGTAATCTACAAACACACCAACACATTCACACAGGCGAGAAACCATATCAGTGTGCACAGTGTGGAAAGAGTTTTGCTCAACAGAGTACTCTACAAGCACACCAACGCATTCACACCGGAGAGAAGCCATATCACTGCTCACAGTGTGGGAAAATTTTTCGAGACCATAGTACTCTACGAACACACCAGCGCATTCACACTACAGAATAATCCATATCACTGCAAATCACAGTGTGGGGAGATTTACACTGTCGAGAATCATCCCATAACACACCAACGGATTCACACCGGAGAGAAACCATATCACTGTACACAGTGTGGGAAGAGTTGTACTCAATGGGCCACTCTCCAGATACACCAGCCCATTCACACCGGAGAGAAACCATATAATTGTAAACAGTGTGAAAAGGGTTTTAGTCACCAGAGGACTCTCCAGATACACCAGCACATTCACACCAAGGAGAAATCATATTGCTGCTCACTTTGTGGTAAGACTTTCGCTACGCAGAGTAATCTCCAAATACATGAGCGTATTCACACAGTGGAGAGAAACCATTTCGGTGCTCAGAGCGAGTGAAAAGAAATGAGGAGCTATGTAAAAAAAAAAAAGGTTTGTTGTATTGGCTGAAAGTTTAGTTGTCAAATGAATGTTAGATATGTGGATGCTGGGGCGTTATTAATATTCGGCTCTGGGATGGGCTGTAAGATTTGTTAGATTAAAGTTAATATGTAAAAATATCTGTCTGTTGTTAAAGTGAACAAACTTATTGTGACAAAAATGTAGCTTAGAGATGCAGTTTGTGTTCTTATTTGTATTCTTAACATTTTTAATAAAATTTAATGAAAAAAAAAATTTAAGTTGTGATGACATGATAAAAAATATATGTGCCATTTGATCTGCACTAGTATGACAAATATGTGCTAACAATTTTTTTTCTTGTAATAAAACCACTGAAGAAAAACATCTTGATGCATGCTCAATGTTCCATTTAAGAAAATCCAAGAAGTTGAATCTGTACATCTGGACATAGATTTTGTTGGAGAAACGTTTCGTCACTCATCTAAGTGACTTCTTCAGTCTCAGCAGTTGGAAAACTTCCCCAATCTTATATACAGCACCTTTGCATAACGACTGGTACCAGCACCATTGCATAACAATGGGACCGGGGATCAGTTTAATATGCAGATTGACATAGCCATTAACAACAATGGCCACGTGTGCCATTCACACAGGATTGGGGAAGGGCTGCGATGGCTCGAAGGGCTCCGATGCCATTGCGGCCTATTGTGTGTATGATCAACTCAGTGACCTACAACATCGCCAAGTTTCTGGCATCAATCCTCAACCTGTTGGTAGGCAGCATGGATCATCACATCCAGAACACCATGGATTTCGTGGATAAGGTAAGGGACGTCATTATGGAGACGGATGAAACAGTGATCTCGTTTGATGTCACATCTCTCTTCACGTGCGTTCCAGTTGCTGAGGCAGTAGAGGTAGTCCGAGTGAAACTACAGGATGACCCCACTCCCAGCAATAGGACCACCCTTAACTTGGACCAGGTGCTTCTGGAGCTGTGTCTTCAATCCACCTATTTCACATACAGAGAGCAGTACTATAGGCAGAAGCATGGGTGCGCCATGGGCTCCCCAGTTTCACCTATCGTGGCCAACCTGTATATGGAAGAAGTCGAAAATAAGGCACTAATATCCTATTCAGGAACACCACCCCAGCCATTGGTTCAGATATGTGGATGACACCTGGGTTAAAATTTAATCTCATAGGAAGCACCACATTTCACCGACCACATCAACTCGGTGGACAAACACATTAAGTTCACCAGGGAGGATGTGGAAGAATGGCAGGTTAGACTTCTTGGATTGTGAGGTTGGGATTTGAGATGGGGGACGATTGAAAGTTGATGTTAACCGTAAGCCAACACACACGGATCAGTACTTAAGGTTTGACTCTCATCATCCACTGGAGCACAAACTAGGAGTCATCAGGACACTGTACCACCGAGCAGACACAGCGTCCCCACTGACACAGCGGCCAAGGATGGAGAGAAAATCTCACATTAAGCAGGCCCTGGGCAAATGTGGTTATCCGAACTGGGCCTTTTGTCAAAGCCGGGTAAGACGCCCAAACAGTGCTCCAGCAGACCGACGAGAGGAGAACAACTGCAGTCTAAGCGTAAAAACCAGTGGTGATTCCATATGTGTGGCAGGAACAACATCGGACAATTGAGACGCATATTTGCCAAACACTGCGTCTTCAGTGGCTTTCAAACCCCAAAAACACGCTACGCCAGAAACTGGTCCACCCCAAGGATCGGGTCCCCCCCCCCGCACACAACAGAGTAATGTAGTGTACGCACTGTTAAAGTGCTAGGAGGATTGCCAGGAATTGTACATCGGGGAAACCAAACAGCCACTGGCGAAAAGGATGGGACAACATAGAAGAGCTACCTCATCAGGTCAGAAAAGAACATCTGCGGTTTACACCCACCTACAGGCCAGTGGACACTCTCATTTCAAGGATGAAGACGTGCAGGTCCTTGATAGGGAGGAACGATGGTTTGAACGCGGAGTAAAAAAAAAGCCCATTTTTTGTAAAAGGGAACGTCCATCCCTGAAACCGAGGGAGGGGGGCCTCAGAGTACACCTCTCACCATCATCTTGGACAATGGAGCCATCGCAGCCCTTCCCCAATCCTGTGTGAATGGCAATGTGGCCATTGTCGTTAATGGCTATGTCAATCTGCATATTAAACTGATCCCCGGTCCCATTGTTATGCAATGGTGCTGGTACCAGTCGTTATGCAGAGGTGCTGTATATAAGATTGGGGAAGTTTTCCAACTGCTGAGACTGAAGAAGTCACTTAGATGAGTGACGAAATGTTTCTCCAACAAAATCTATGTCCAGATGTACAGATTCAACTTCTTGGACACTAAAGAAAAAGAGATGCAAAGGAAAAAAAACAGAAAAAGGAAGAAAGTTAAAGGAGAAATAGAAACAGAAGATGTCTAAACCAAACAGCTGCAAATGTGTTTCTTGACAAAATGTAAGCACTGTCCAGTAGTTGGCAGGAGAATGCTACAAAACCACTTGTGAAGCAGGAAAATAAGTGTATTTTTAAATCTAATTAATTCAGAGAATGCCTCAGAGTGATTGAAAGTGATTAAGGCAACGCCTCAGAGTGATTCATAAAACATCGCCTTGAAGTGACTCAGAGAATACCTCAGAGTCATTCAGAAAATACCTGAGTGATTCAGGGAACTCCCCAGAGTGATTCAGAGAATGCCTCAGTGATAAAGAGTGATTCAAAAAACACTTCAGAGTGATTCAGAGAATACATCAGAGTGATTCAGAAAATGCCTCATAGTGATTCAGAGAACACCTCAGAATGATTCAGAGAACACCTGACTGATTCAGAGAATGACTCACAGTGATTCAGGGAACACCTCAGAATGATTCAGAGAATGCCTCACAGTGATTCAGAGAACGCCTCAGAGTGATTTAGAGAACACCTCAGAATGATTCAGAGAACACCTGACTGATTCAGAGAATGCCTCACAGTGATTCAGAAAACGCCTTGGAGTGGTTCAGAAAATGCCTCAGAGTGATTCAGACAACACCTGACTGATTCAGAAAATGCCACAGAGTGATTCAGAAAATGCCTTGGAGTGGTTCAGAAAATGCCTCAGAGTGATTCAGAGAACACCTGACTGATTCAGAGAATGCCTCAGAGTGATTCAGAGACCTCCTCAGACTGATTCATAGAACCCCTCGGAGTGATTCAGACAATGCCTCAGAGTGATTTAGAGAACACTTCAGAATGATTCAGAAAATGCCTCAGAATGATTCATAGAATGCCTCACAGTGATTCAGAAAACGCCACAGAGTGATTCAGAAATTGCTTTGGAATGGTTCAGAAAATGCCTCAGAGTGATTCAGAGAACGCTTCAGAGCGATCCAATTATCACCTCAGAATGATTCAGACAACACCTCACTGTGTTTAGGGAATGCCTCAGAGTGATTCAGAGAACGCCTGAGTGATCCAGAATGAGTATGGAATGAGAAAAGTCTCCAACTTTTAAATCTACACCTGTGCATTGACTGTTGAAGTAATGATTCCTTTGGTCCACCTACTGCCATGGAATTGAAAGATGGCAATGTAAATCCTGCAGAGATATGAGCTATGGTTCTATGATGAACTTTAATGTGGCTGATATCAGGTAGGCCAGTTTTGGTCCTCAATACACCTGCCATAACAGCAATATTTGGGTATCTGCTGTCTAAAAAATTCAAACGAATTCAAAGAAAAATATGTATGATGGGAAGCACTGAGAGATCCCAGAGAAGGGAACAACAATAATAGAGAACATCATATAGTAAGGTCTTAAATTTGTGATCAAGAAGAAAGCATAAAATATGTTATGCTTTACTTTCCAAAATATGACACTTTGCTTAATATTTGTAATTCATTTTGAATTACTTAATGTATGGTAAAATTTTCCAAATATAATCCGTTCCAGTTGGTGGCGGTAATGCACCATAACATTGTTTGCCAACCGTCATAACATCAAGAAGAAGAAGCAGAGCACCAGCTTTGTAGCTGATCTGTAAGTCCCTGCTAGTCATTTGTTTATTAATAAAATATTTACAATCACAGTTTGCTCTGATGTAGTTAGACTAAAAGATAGTTTTGTTTGTATCTGAGGTGGTGTAACTTGGTTCTGCTTTAGAACACATAAGGTAAGTTCCACTGAAGCTTGTAGTTAGCATCACAGACTGATCCTCCAGTGGAGCTGGATGGTTTTTGTTTACCATTTAAGATTCAACCTTGTTAAATGTTAAATCATATTTTAAGTTATTGATCTTAAGTGGTGAGTTTATTTGAGGTACAAACTTAAGTGATTTGAGCCAGTTGATAGAACAAGTCTATCTCAGTCTCTCTTCTTAAATAACTCACCAATAACTTACCTTTGGATCTCCAGCCAGCTTTGTCCTCATTAATGTTGGACACACTACAGTTTTTAGCTCTGCTATCTGGAGAAAATCTGCTTCAGCCTCATCAGGAGAAACCATGGAGCCGTGCTCACCAGAGGTACCCTGTTCACCTTCTTCCACTATAATGAACCTCTGTTCTTCCATCATCCTAACCAACCTCCTAATGATCTCATCAATCATATAAAGATCTGGAGCTGTATTGATGGACTGACTTTGTGTGTCTGTGTGTGTGTGTCTGTCTGTGTGTGTGTGTGTGTGTGTCTGTGTTTTCGTTTACATTAGGAGGATAATAAGGCAGAACTGAACAGCTACTCTGATGAAAGTAACATCCACAGTGGACTAAAAGTTCCCGCCATTAAAGAGGAAGAAACCGAAGATGATGAGAACCTCTGTAAGATACCAGGACACATTAGAGTCCCGTCTGGGACTAAATACCACTCACAGTACTGATTCTACAGAACATTTAGTCTTAGTACCATTACTTTGTGATATTCCTGATCCCAAATCCTTATATGGCTTTTCCTACAGTTTTCCATTTTAAGCACTTCACTTTAATATTTTTGTGTAATTTCTTTAGTTTGTTGTTTCCTCTGCTTCCAGACTGTGAGGAGTGCAGATCTTTCTTCTTCAACAAGTGTGAGGTTCACGGTCCTGCTCTCTTTATCCCTGATACCCCTGTTCCCATGGGGGTCTCCAACCGAGCCAAACAAACCCTTCCAGCTGGTCTAGAGATTCGGCAGTCTGCTATTCCCGGTGCAGGTCTGGGAGTGTTTAATACTGCGGAGGCTATTCCGGTCGGTGCTCACTTTGGACCCTACCAGGGAGAACTGGTGGATAAAGAGGAAGCCATGAACAGTGGGTACTCCTGGGTGGTGAGTTCATTTCCTAAATCCTCACTAGAAATAGACTTCATTACATTAAGTGAAAGTGATGTGATTTCCTGTCTCCTTACTGCAGTCTCACATCATTCTGAGTTGAACAAACATGGAGTGGTGATTAAACTCCCAGTTTTGTTGTTGATTCCTTACAAGAATTACTTTTTTCCAAGTGGCCCCTTTTAACACAAAAAGAGGCCATAACTAAAGCTCACTCTGATCTCAAATAGAGCTGCAATAAAATGTTGAGGTTCTGCCTTAAGTAATAACACAATCAATAAATGTTTTCATGTTTTTATAAACACACAGATCAACCATATCACAATCTAGAATACAGAAAACATGTGATTTGTTAAAGAACTTCTTAAATGATGATACTATTTCCCACTACTCTAAGGAGGAATTTTTATTGTATACAAATTTTACTTCTGGACTACAACATCTCAGGAGGTTTAAAGTCTAGACTTGTCGTGGCCTTTCCAACAACACAGTTATTGTTAAAAACTGTTCCTTTATGAATGATCTCTTTGAAAATGCACAAAATCTTTGTGTAATGTTCAGTAATCAGTGATCATTCTAAGCACATGCTGAAACACTTACCTGGTCATGCAGATTTCTTCTGTACTACTGTACTTTAAGAGGACATTTCCCTCTAAGGATGCCACATGGCTGCTTGTTCTGTCTTTTATCATCTCCAGACTTGATCTTCCTGCATGTACCATCGTTTCCACTGATCTCTTGCCTCTGGTAAATTCAGATGGTAGATTAGATTTAAGACCGTAAGAATGACTCAGAATTGGTCCAGTCTCACGAACGTCCTGATGTTATTTTCAAAACATTAGTGTTCGGGTTTGGGGATGAATTTCACATACACATTATTAATCTGTTTCTTATTTTCTGCAGATATGTAAGAGTGACCATGAGGAATATATAGATGCTAAGAAGGAGACACATTCTAACTGGATGAGGTAAGAAATTCTTTATTTTTACTGATGTAACTGTTTTATTGATTTAAAAATGGGTTAAATGTATCGTTCATCCTTCCACCAGGCGAGCCCTCCCTCAGGCTTTCTAATTTAGCCCCTTTTCTCTCAGGTATGTGAATTGTGCTTGTTATGATGAAGAGCAGAACCTGGTGGCATTCCAGTACCGAGGGGCGATTCACTTCCGCTCCTGTCGACCCATCAAACCAGGACAGGAGCTGTTAATGTTGTACGATGAGAAGAACAGCAAAAATTACAGCGTTACGAATGAGGACCTCTGGAACAAAAAGTGCGCTGCTAATGGTAATGTATGAACGTTGATTGTTTGATTAGATCATTGATTATAAGCTGCTGAATGTATGTTTAGTTTAGTTGTATTCACATTATTCCTCCTCCAGGAATAAATGCTGCCCAGATGCAGGTCTTCTCTTGCTCCTTGTGTCCATGTTCCTACACTGCTCACATTTACCTCTACAACCACATCAGGAGATGCCACCGTGAGGAATATGAAACGCTGCTGAAATCTGGAGAGATTAAATACGAGACTGAGATACCCACAAGAAGCTCCAGTAATCCACAGACTTCCTCTGGTGCTCTCAGTACTGCGACCTCTCAGGGAATTCAGTGCTCAGAGTGTGGGAAGAGTTTTACTCGACAAAGAGATCTCCAAAGACACCAACGCATTCACACCGGAGAGAAACCATATCGCTGCTCACAGTGTGGGAAAAGTTTTACTCAGCAAAGTACTCTACAGACACACCAACGCATTCACACCGGAGAGAAACCATATTGCTGCGCGCAGTGTGGGAAGAGTTTTAATCAGCTGAATAATCTGCAAGAGCACCAGCGCATTCACACCGGAGAGAGACCGTATCACTGCTCATGGTGTGGAAAGACTTTTGCTCACCAGAGTAACCTGCAAAACCACCAGCGCATTCACACGGGTGAGAAACCTTATCAGTGTCCACAATGTGGCAAGAGTTTTACTCAGCAGATCGGTCTCATACGACACCAGCACAGTCACACAGGTGAGAAACCGTATTACTGCTCACAGTGTGGAAAGACTTTTGTTCTCCAGTGTGACCTCATAAGACACCAGCAAATTCACACAGATGAGAAACCATATCAGTGCTCACAGTGCGGAAGGAGTTTTAGACAACAGAAGAATCTTCTGCGGCACCAGCGCATTCACTCGGGAGAGAAGCCGTATCAGTGCTCAATGTGCGGAAAGAGCTTTACTCACAAGAATTATCTCAGACGACACAAACGCACCCACACTGGAGAGAAACCTTATCAGTGCTCCTGGTGTGGGAAAAGTTTTGCCCAACAGGGTGCGCTCCAGTCACACCAGCGCATTCACACCGGAGAGAAACCATATCAGTGCTCCTGGTGTGGGAACAGTTTTGCTCAACAGAGCACTCTTCAGTCACACCAACGCATCCACACCGGGGAGAAGCCATATCGCTGTCCATGGTGTGAGAAGAGTTTTACTAACCAGAGCACTCTTCAAAAACATCAGCGCATTCACACCGGAGAGAAACCGTACCAGTGCTCACAGTGTGGGAAGAGTTTTACACTCCAGAGTCACCTCAAAATACACCAGCGCATTCACACCGGAGAGAAACCATATCACTGCTCCTGGTGCGGGAAGAGCTTCAAACAGCAGGGTAGTTTTGAACGGCATCAACTCATCCACACGAGAGAGCAGCCGCATCACTGCTCGCAATGCGGAAAGACATTCACCCACCAGAGTCATCTCCAAAAACACCAGCGGATCCACACGGGGGAAAACTCGTACCACTGCCCACAGTGTGGGGAAACTTTTACGCAACAGAGCAGTCTGAGACGACACCAGCGCACAGGAGATAAGATGCATTACTGCTTAGCATGTGGACAGAACTTTAATTATTCATGTGCATTTAAGACACACCGATGCACCGACACAGAGCCGTTAGGTCATGAAGGGAATTTGTCTAATTAACAAACATGACTTAATTGTTGGTTACTCAACAATTAAGTAACCAATTAAATCTCATCTGTTTGTGTTAAGCTCAAGTTTCACAGTATCTACAGACTTCAAGCCAATACTGCACACCACCACTGGTTTTAACAGCAGATCTCCTGGCATGGCCTTCTCATCAGATTATTATGAAAAGAGTGTAGCGTGCACTAGAGTTTAGAGGCGTGATCTGCTTTTGCAGTCACAAGGAAGGGCAGATGTTACTCTTTCAGTGCCTTAGGATCAGCTTCCACCCTCAGTACAAATGGTTTCATTTGAGTGGCATTTTGTCTAGATTGAATGGTTATGAGTTATTGTTTTTTTCTGTTGTTATGCACATAGCCTGTTTTATGCACTTACAAACTCAGTGAATTTAAAATTATGTTTTTATTTACAAAAGACTTATTGGATTAATGGGTAAATCTCTGGTCAATCTGTTACTGACATTTTTCAGATTGTTCAGCTTCTTCTTGTTGCACTTTTGGCAGTTAGTATCTCAAGTCAAGTCAAGTCAGATTTATTTATATAGCGCTTTTTACAATAGAGCAAAAAAGCAAACTTTACAAGTTTAGATTATCTCCTAATAACTACGTCCAATCCCAAATTGAGCAAGCCTAGGGTGACAGTATCTGTGGGTTTTGTTAGTTTAGGGGTGTATTGTGTGTTCTGATCAAATAAATCAAGTTTTTGTGAAGAAATGGAAGCCGTGGTGCTCCGGACCAAAGATGAAAACCACCCAGACTTGTTAGTCCAAAAATCAGGGTCTGTCTTGAAGAGGGTACTGGTGTTGGACTGGCCTGCTTTTAGTCCCGACCTGTCTCCAGGACGGAATTTGGCAGATATTGAAATAAAAAAGGTGATATTGAAGACGATGTACTGTGGCAGAAAAAATGTGACAAATGTAACTGAAACACTTTGTCGCTTTAGTTGTTGTGAAAAGGAATGGAAATGCTTTTCTTTCCCAACTTAAATATTTTGCAAGGACGAAAATATAAATAATTGTAGTAACTTTAAATACTGTGCTGTTGTGTTGTTTCCAAAGTAATCTAGCAAATGGATAGTTTATACATCACTGCTTTCAGTTAGCATTGTAATATTATCATTTGCCAAGATGTTTTCAGGTTGGGGGTTGTATATTTTTATAAATTTCATTACAGCATAGTAATGTGTGTACTCTGAGTTTTGTCCTGTTTGTTTCTGTATTATTGTCAAATTAAATTGTATTGTATAGTCAAGTCAAGTCAGGTTTATTTATATAGCACTTTTTACAATGGAGCATTGTCTCAAAGCAACTTTACAAGTTTAGATTATCTCCTAATAACTACGTCCAATCCCAAATTGAGCAAGCCTAGGGCGACAGTGGAAAGGAAAAACTCCCTGAGGAAAAAGGAAAAACTCACTGTATAGTGTTTTTACAATAGAACATTGTCTTAAATCTCTTGACCCACAATCCAAATGATTATTCATCATCATCAGATATGAGAATCTTAACTAAATTGATGGAATTGTATTAGTTTTGTTCTTCTTTATTTAGACTTTGTGTTAAGCATTTTCTTTTGTTCTGTTGTGGACAGTTAACTGTAATTTAACGTTGGTATGTCTGTATAACGGACATTGGCACAAATGCATAGAAGAAAAAATAAATACATAAATAAATAAATTAAAAAAAAAAAAAAAAAAAAAAAAAAATATATATATATATATATATATATATATATATACACACACACA